>VXBW01006365.1:394936-420436 GCA_013400375.1 Thinocorus orbignyianus
AAAAAAAAAGGATAAAGCTACTTCTGATTCAGTTTTATTTGTCCAGGAAAATAGGCAATAAAAATCAGGATTATTTATACGACACTCCCATGGGAGTTGCTGGGAGTCATTCTGTGTTAAGCCATGCTGAACTGATTGTGAAATGATTGTAAGAGTGTATTTGATTTTAAATGATAGATAGTGCCTAAGTAAATGGCAGGGATTAGCTGAAACTTGCAAGAAGTGTGATACAATTAAAAAGCTAAATAATTCCTGCTGCAAAGAATACCTTCAGAATATATATTCACAGATCCTGAAACTCATGATACTAACACTGCTGTACTAATTTACTGGTCAATTAACCCAGAGACAACTTCATGTTCTGACCATACTGCTCACATTGAGTGCTTCTAGTGTCTACAGTAGCAGGCAGTTAAAAAACCTAAATATTTCCTATTCCACTTGGAAACATGCATGACAAAGACAGGAAAGGTTTCTCAGCTTGTTCGTGACCAGATACTGTATAAGATATAATATCAAAACAGGTAAAAAGAAAGACAAATATCTCAAATTATTTCATGTTGTGATACCATTAATTTCTACAGTCTTCCTAAAGAGTTTGAAGATGAGTTCTCACCTTTTTCATTAAAAGTCCATTAATTTTAATTTTTAAAATGGGCATCATAGATAAATGTTTGCTTCCTTACCAAAATGATGTCAAGAAATGTTTCTCTGCCTCAGTTCCAGATGAGACAATGTTATCAACTTATTCCACTTCCGTAATGTGTTAGGTAATAGCTTAGAATCATTCAATTATCTTAGATATTTTTAATCATCTGCAACTGCGAAAATACCAGAAACCCAATATATGTCAATCCTTTATTTGTTACACACACAAAATTGCAGAAGATGAACTTAGTGGATTCACGATCACTTTTCTGTTTAAATAAGCGTATCCATATGTCTGCATAGGCATGTGGTTCCCAGCAGTGTATGAGCAAATGTGACAACGATGTGGTTTTCCAGTGTAAAATCGAGTTAGAGTCTTTATCTTTACAGAGGGGACTGAACTCGTGTGAGTGTTGAGCAGTTTGACTCCTCCAGTGTTTTGTGACAGAAATGAAAAAATACACAGCAGAAAGATTGAACCAACATGTTTATTTTACCATTCCACCTCATACTTTACAGGAGTTTGTACAATAGGACTATTCCTGATGTAGGTTTGAGGCAGTTTCCACACTGTTCTAATTATTCCATATTTTGGACAGAAAGATACCCCTGTTTTTTCTTATCTGAGCAATGTGCCCTTTGATTGAGGGCTCATAATGATCGAGACCCTTATTTGAAAAGTGATTCAGTTTCAAAACAGCATTTAAACAATTGCCTAAGATAACGAATGTATTAAAAGCTCAGTATGGTCAGAGGAATGTGAGCAAAAATGCTAAGAATATTTTCCCACCTTGTCCTGAATGAGAACGAACTGGATCACACATTTCAGTTCTTTGTTGAACTGTAAACATGGCTTTGGGTTTTTTTGTTATAAAAGAAAAATGAAACGAAAACATTATATGAGAAGTAGTAGTAAAATGGTAGTGACAGTTGTGAGAGTATCTTCTGAAATGTATTGACCCTATTGTGTCCCCTTAAGTCAGATCTACCTTCAGATCAGGTTCATGGGCCAGTGCGAAGAGGATCTTCTCATCAGGATACATAGAAATTTTCCATGGCTGTTTGCCAGAAACAATATATCAACCTAAGATATCACAATGCGCTGTGAATGATGACTTACTCCTGTTCTAAAGCAACAACCTACCTTCATGCTGCCAGAGAGGGAAAGCTAGTCATATATAGAGCACAGATTTACTACTCTGTGAGGTGAAGCAGCTTTGTTTATCTGTATAGGTAACAGCATATAGTCCTTCCATTCTACAAATGGGACTACATCCTATACAAGTGACATAAACGCCATCAGACCTGTCTTCTGGCCCTAAGGCCAAGTCATTGAGCCCACATACAGTTGTTACGCTCCATATGGTATGGCTGGATCCTACACTGTCAGTTAAGGATGGTCCTTGGTCCACACTAACTCCTGAACTTTACCCTGGGACTGTCAAGAGAGCATTGATCAGCCTGAGCTCTAGCCGTGGCCTGTGCTAATAGTTCAAGCAAGAGGCTTTGCATTGTGTTGTGACGTATAGGATCATGCCCTGTGTAATATATGAGTTCAAATATACAGCTGACCCATCAGGTGGGGAGTTGTAAAACTTGGGAATTGATGGAAACTATTATGAGACATCCTGGAACTGGAGGATTCACATGCAGATGGGCTGAAAGACTTACCAAACAGACTTGTCTAGTCAGTATCCGTTCCTTACAGGGTGAAATCTGGGAAAATTCAGATTTTGTGTTTAACTTTGGTAAGTCAGATGATACCTTGACTGGAGCATTGCAGAACAAACATCCACAATCAGTGCTTACTGCTCAGATTCATACTATTACTTCCTGTAATTACATCCATTTTGTTATTAGTCATTCAGAAAGTCACACTCCTCGATGCAGTAATTATATGTCTTTTGCGAGAGTTTTACAGTAACTGTCCAGGTGATTAACCTTGAAGCAGTTCAGGGAATTCAAACCCATTATTTCCTTTTCAGAGATGAGTCTGCAAGCTGTGCTCATCTAGCCAGTTGCTGGATCTCATCTACCTCGGGCAGATATGAACTTGAAATTTGGGGTACCCCCTCAAACAGTTGTAGTGTTTCCTTAGACAGCTTTTGAGAAGACCCAACATGTGGTCACCAGAAAAACTTCTTGCAGCCCTGGAAAATGTTCCAGCACCCTTTGCCTTTCATGGTGTCATGGATCTATGGATGTCATAAATTATCCTTCATCCTTTTAATCAGGAGAATAAGTAGTAGTGGTGATGGTGCGATATGCAGAAAAGCTGGAGGAAAAAAGGAGAAGAACTGTAGAAAATGAGGACTGAAACTAAGAACAGCTGAACAAAATATGAAAAGTGATAAAAAAATGCCCTGTTGTGGACTCAATAAAAGCAGGCTGCTTTCTGAGTGGTCTGAGAAATTCTAGCATTCCTTGTGTTTTCAAGACTATTAGTCTTGAAAATATTTTTCTTCCCTATGTACTGCATAAGCATACATGTCAAAAGCCCAATTTGTTGTTAGGTGCTCAAGTAATGAAATCAAGATCTTTGCAAAAAAGAAGACTTTGAAAAATCTGTGCATAAAAATGTGCAGTATGTCTGCAAGCTAAACTTCATTTTATTCTGCTAAATGTTATGTCTCTGCCATGAGCTACCTTGAAGTATTGCCTTCATGATGCTGTACAAAGGAAATCTCATATTTATGACCAACTTTGAATCATCCACAGTGAACCTAAACTGCTCCTCCATTTTCCAAAGACCATAAATCATACATCTGATGCTTCTTGTTACCTGATTAAGGACTAAGATGAATCACAGTTTCCTTTATACCGTATGAAACTGAGCTCTTTTAGTAATCAATTGTGAATTGTCTGCCTTTTTCTGAGATTGTCTGTACTTATGGGTGGCAAAAACAAAAGAAGGGATTTGCAGGAACTGCAAGAAATCTGAAACAGGGACTCGTGGGATTGCAGCAGATCGATTTATAGTGCTTACAGATTGTGTGCCCAGATAATTTCAAAGCACATGGTATGAAGGGGTCAGATCAGCCTCATGCCAACATTTTTTGCAGCATCAGGCAAGACTGTCACTTAAGACCTAGCCAAAAGATTTACAATGTAAATGGTTAGTGCATATGGGCATGAGATTGCCTAAAGTCCCCAGCTGCCAGTGTAGACAAAGCCTTAATTAGCCAATAATGCTGGAAATTTGTGCTACTGTGGAAGTTTTCTTTACTCAGTAAGCAGTTCCTCAAATAATAATGGATTCAAAACAACAACCGGTTTGACAAGTAACTGAGGAAAGTGGCTTTAGCTCAGTATTTATTAACTAAATATTCAATCAGTTAGGTCAAGGTAAAAGTTTATCATCATATCTCATGAGACATTTGTTACACTATGTAAATGAGAGTGAGTTTCTTTTAAAAGATTAGCTATCTATATTTGGGGATCTAATTCCTTAGGGAGAAACCTGATTACGTGGCCAGTTTTTATAGATTCATAGAAAGACAGTCCCCATGAGAGATGTAAGCAATTATAAGACTTGTTCTGTAGGTGACCTACCTGTGCACACCAGGCTAAGAAATTCAACAGATCCTAGGAGTTTAGACGCAGTTCTCAGTAATCAGTGTTGAAAATATCAGCTTGAATACTCAACTTCAGGTAAAGCCACCAAAGCAGACAACCCCCCAACAGTAATTTATTTTACCTTTGAACTTATTGTGTTCCTTGTCCCATATTTTCTAAACGTTTGAAACAAAGAAGCCACAAAGAATGCTAAACCTTAGGCAGGCAAGTACACTTCACCTTTTATTTCTAATTATGGAAGACAATACAAATATAAGTTTGTTTGTTTGCTTGCTTATTTGCTTGTTTTCCTCAAGTACTCCCTAATAAGCTGCTAAAATGTACAGTAGGAAAATGTAAATCTGAATCTGATAACACTGCCCAGTTATGAAGGCTAGTAGTCTACATAGGCTGCCAGCAACAATTTTTACAGTCCCTAGCTAAGGTAGAAATGGGATACTAAGACAAAGTGAGAGTCAAAAAAAGACAAAGAGAAAGCTTTCCTTCAAAGATGAGGTTCTCACAGATGGAGTGATGCACTTCACTTGTAGAGAGACACAGCATTACATATATTGATATAAAACAGAGATTTAAAAAGTTTGTTAGTTGATGTGACAGTGCTTTAACAAGTTTCAGGATGGCAAGGCACACGCTGCTATTTACTGCAGGAGGATAATGTTAGACAGAGCTGTCAGGGAGACCCTTCATTTGAGTCGAGATTCAGAAAGGACACCACTTGTTTTCTAAACCTGTTCTCAGAGAGGAGTCTAGGTGTGGCTGGATCCCAGACTTGGTCAACGGTTTATGTCTAAAGGATTATAATATGCACAATCAATCCTACTGCTAAGTTCTCCCTAAAACAGACAAGGCTATGGAAATGAGTGAGACCAGCATTTCTCTGCCAATCCCCAAGTTTTTTTTTAGGTTGAAATTCAGTTATTTGAAAAATAGATAGACATTAGATATTAGTTTCTCCCTTCGGGTAGCAACTGTAGCACCAAGGACTAAGGTTCCTTGTCTTCTTTGGAATAGATATATTAAAAAGTTTTTGTTTCATTCTACAACTTTTGAAAATCTCAAAGGAAATCCAATGGACTCTACTTACACACCTTATCCCAAAAAATCCCCTCCAGAAACTGTCCTCATATTTGCAACAACAGACTAAGCAGTGGGTGACTAGAGGGCAGTAGCTCTTGTGAAGATTTGGTAATGTTGAGTTGGTTAATCTCTTCCAAGTTCAGTTAAGGATTTGCCTGTTTGCTTTAAACAATGAATTTTTGTATTACCGAATGTATTCGTACCCAGTACATAGCGGACTACTTGCCATGTCAGCTGACGTGGGATTAAATGTTATGGCCTTTAAATTTAGAACAAATATGAGTAAATCACTCCGAATATTATTCATGATTGTTTTATTGTGGACTGAAGAAGTCAAAGGAGCATGGTATCTGTGTTATACACATAGAAGAATAAAAATTCCTATCTCGGTCTTAAACTAAAGAAGAACTTTGAGTCCTGTAACCTTTGCTAATAGTTACTTTCAATACATAGAAATTAGGATGGGATTAAACATATTCATGTAATGATATTCTAAGAAATCAGATATCTCCTACCTAGCATTCAGCTGCTGCTCCAGAAGGCTGTGAATCTTTTGTATGTCCTCCTGCCCCGTCAGACCCGTGCCATGAATGTCTTGGGTGCCCTGAGGTCCCTCATATTGCTTTAGATGCCTATGTATGGGCAAATCTCTATGTCCACAATGTTGACATCTTTGCCTGAGATAGTCTTGGCTGTGAACAAAGCCAATGAAGAAGAATATGAACATTTCACCTATTTTAGCTGCACCTCAAAATGATTCACTCTCCTCAAGCCCCCGTTTTTCTCCATTGTCTGTAAAGAAAGCATGGAACTGACCAGATGAGGTGTGGGCATTTATATTCTAGCCATCTAAGTGTATGCTTATGAGTCATTCTATCCTATTTCTCAAAGTGGCACCCATGCCAAAGAAGCAAATCCCTCTTATACCCTCTGTTTGTGTTATTGTTGTGGGGCTGTTCTGACCTATCTCAAAGAGCAGCTGCATAAGAAGAGTGCAACTCACTCAACCTTAGTCTGATGAAGTGTTGGGTCAGTGCATGAGTATCTGTGAATAAGACACTATTTGCATCAAATGTTGGGAAAAGGCCTCATTTTAAAAAGCAAGGAGAACAAGCATGATGCTTTGTTTACATCACTTTAAGGAATAAAAGTGGTAAGTGGTAAATAGCATGCCTGGGAATCCAATGACTTCCCAATGCCCAAATGTGATGGCTCTTGTGGATTCATGTCACCATTATAAAGGCAGTCAAATGACTTGATTGTCAGTGAAGAAGCTGCACATATTTACCTAGTTAGCTTGGCAAATAAAATTTTTGGGAAATAAGTGAGCAGTTGATAAAGCTTGAAGAAGGAAGAGAGGAGGGGAAACCAGACTGCTGGCAAGGAGGTGATTGTGGCTTAACCAGAGTTGGAGATGGCAAATACCTTCCTTGCCTTTGCCATTCAGTGTTCTCTGACACTGCTCATTTTCCCTCTCTGATTCAGAAACACCCTCCTAAGCCAACTAGTTGTAGTACATCCAATGACACCTAGCCATAACTCGCTCACTAAATGAGAAAATCAACAGGGTGCATTGGGACCAGGATGCCATTCCTTCAGGACATGACGGTTAGACACACCTACACCCTTAATACGGACATAACCCCAAACACACGGATGTTAAATTAATCCTCTTTCTCTTCTGCACAAGCAAAAAAGTTAACTGACTGTGGAACATCTTTCTGGCTGGGACCAGTTGCGTTAGGAGAACGGCGTCTCTAGTTTCATAAACCCAAACTAAACAGAGGAAAAACACCTCAGGTATTCCTGCCCAGGTTGGAAGCCCGGCTCTGGGTTTCAGGAAAGACACAGCCCTAGAGACTTAAAGAACATACCTAATTCTAACTGCAGAGTAATCTGTACTAGTTTCTAAACTCCTAAAGAAAATTCAAGGTGTCTTACTTCACTGCAGATTTTTAAACATTAAGGATTTGATCCAATCTAATTCATCCATTGTTGCTGAATACAGTGACTCTCTTGCAGAGAATATTTTATCTTGCTTTTCACAACCACTTCTGCAGAAATGTGGTGAATAGCCCTCTTACAGCCCTCTCGCTCCATCTACTACATAGGAAGCCTACACAACCTGTTAGATCAAATCCTTAAGGTGAAAAGATTAAGTCAAATGAATTCTACCCTATGTTGAAGTATTTTATAATTTCATTTCCAGTGGAGTAATTATGAATGAGATGAAAAGCACAACAAAGGAATGAGATCCAATTTCTCCAACATTTTCTTTTTTACATGAGACCTTCTTTTTAATTCTGGAAGAACCAAATTAAGGAATTTTCTTATCCTGTAGGCAAATGTTATGCCAGAGCACACCATTAACTTTTGCTCAGGCAGAAATTCAAGAATTTGAAGTACAGAAAAAAAAGAAGCCTGACATTTAAGCAAACTGACATCTGTTTCATTAACAGACAACCTGGATAACTCCGTTTTGTGTGTAAGAGCTTTTTATTTGTTACAACTCTGCAAACTGAAGGAACTGTTTAATCAGCTTCAATAGAGCATAATCCCTCAACTTTGATATTTTTCCCTCACAGCACTTAGCAATGCAAACAATATTATGAATACCTGGAAGCATTGCAGCAGATTCACAATAGCAACCTGTCATAGTCTGCCCATGTGAAACTGTTTCTAAGACAAAAAAGACAGGAAAATTACCAAGAGAAGATGGCTGTCATTTGGGAAATTGATATTAATTGCCTACAGCCATAGTCAGTGTCAACTGACTCAGCAAGGAATATTTAACATTGAGGTTTGAGTAGTCTCCAGAAAATCATCCTCTCATTGTCAGTCAGTTGCGCACTTTAACAACTGGCAGAATAGGATTCTCAGTAAGACATTTGCTCCATTGATCTGGAAATGACAAGATTTAGGACACGCATTTACATAGAACAGAGGTGGGGACAGCTTGGAAAAGTTAGCAGTGCATGGAAATTTTCAAGAACATAAACGTGAGGTTTCCATCATGGACCATATGTGTGCCACTAGCAGCCACGGCTAAATCAGTTATCCTGTATAACTAAAACTATTTCATACTGGCAGCAAGCAAGCCAGAAAAAAATGGAGAGGGGAGAGTGTAGAGGAGAAATACAGCAGTTATTCAAGCAGAAGTGGTGGGGGGTGGGGGGAAGAAAGCAGAAAAAGCAGTAGCTATCGTCCTCCATGCTCATCTGTAGACTTCAAAGCTACAAGAGAAGCCACCCCCTCTCAAGAAAATAGGGGAAAAGAGGGGCAAGGAAAAAAAGGCAGAAGGAGCAAAATAATCCGTATTAATCCCTGGGATCTCTGTGATCGTCATGGTGTTCTGGTTTCTTCAAGACACATGACCAATATACTTCTGCTATTATTGAACATTTCCCTTCTTATCAGTGTGGGAAACTGCTGTCTTCCCTAGCATTAATGCTGATAAAACTCTTATTTTCCTTTCTCACAAGCTTCTCATAATATAAGAACTATGGAAAGGTACTTTCTTTTGGCCATATCTCTTCATTCCACCTTGATTTAGAACCCATCCCCTCATGTATTTTTGCTTTGCATCTCTGAGAAGAATCTATATCTGTCTTACCTTCTCTACAGCCCCTGCTGAAATATAAATTAGATATTTCTTGCTGGCCTTCTCTTCTCTAAGATGAATACATGCAACTCCACTTACGCCATTAACTCCAACTCCCAATCATCTTCATGGCCTTCTGCTGGACTTCCCGCAATTTGCAAATTGATTGTAATGTGTATACCAAGTCAGCAACACTCATCTTGAGAAAATCCAGTGGATAGACAAAAATTATTAAGTGGTCTAAATACTGTTTAAATTATAAAACATTAAGTTTACAGTGTCCAGATTAGCTGCCTGTGGTGTGCAGTCAACATACAGCCCCAAATTTATGCTGTTTTATAGTGGAGTAAGAGATGGCCGTTATTTTGTGACTACTAAAATGAACAACAGACTTCACTGATGCAGGATGAGTAACACTAGGAGTGAAAAGAACAATGATTTTAAATGTTCTCCATTGGTTTGGGGCTTTGGAAGGATCTGCTTCTTTTGTTTTGGGAGTTTCTTGATTGTCCTGTTCTATTGTTAAAGAACATTCCCATGGCACATTAAAACTTCTATTTTGAAAACACAAGATACATGAGAATAAAATATGTGTCTGCCCCAGCAAATCAATCTAGCTGTGAGTTTTCACTTCCAAAGTTCCTTTGAGAGCACAGAGCTGGAATTCAGCTTACCTGCCCTTGAGCATGTATACAGAGGTGTCTCTGTTGAAGTTCAGTATTTAGGTTGCCCCTACAACCAGCGGAGATCATCAACACGGTCAAAATTAATAGCTCTGCACACTCCATTGATTCACTCAGTGCTGTCACAGGTAGAAGAATACCTGTCCATCTAGCCCTTTCCCAAATAGTGTCCAGACATAGTTCAAGAATCAGCACAGACTGGAGACCATCTCTTATTGGCAAGTTTAGTGCAGTTTGGAGGCTGAGAGAGTCAGCAACTTGTCTCAAAGCTAGAGAATAGTCCCAGAAAGGATTTATTTGGTACACTTATATGTAAATGCACATATACACATCTATACATATTTATATCTGTACGTACAGAGAAGGGGCAAGGATAGAGAATCTATGTAAGTATATATGTAAATATATCAACATACAACAGATAAAGCCTCAGAGCATAGGCAGATAAGGCCTTAACTGGCATTTCCATTTAAAAAAATCTCTCTACCTTGTCTTTCATACAAACTGAATGTGTGACAACATAATTTATTTGGCAGCATTTCGGCTCGTTTTTGTGTGTTTTCTATTTTCATGTGCTGTGCCTTTCTTTTGGGCTTACTGTGCAAATTCAAAATCTGAAAATTACTATTTGTTATTTTATACGTTAGGAAAACTCCATGCTTCTAAACGCAAACTGGCTGTTTGTGAAGAGAAAATGGAGCCAGCATATAGCTCCCAAGTCTATCACCTAAATTATTGGTGCCTTTTCCAGTCTTTTTTTTTCCCCCCAGGCTCCATTTGGCAACCCAGCAGGATCCTTTCTGAGAAAGCTGTATAGCTGCCAGAATCTCAGGTGCTGTGAGAACCAGTACGGAGTCAATGGTAATTCCTGGGTTTTGGCGGATATTTAAGAAACTACTCATCTGGAAGAGGTGTTAACACCAAATTAATTCCTGTCAACATTTCAAAGCTCATGGAGATTTATCTTACTGATGCAATAAGTTATTTTTGAGCACAGCCATTGCTTTCTAAGATAAACCACTAACTATTATATTGCAGCTGAATGACACAAGGATGTGCAACTACCAGAGCATACAAGAAAGTGTCAAGGACCTCAGAAGAAAGTAAAACATTTGTCAGTCCTAGCAGTTTCTGGAGATAGGTGAAGACAGTGATTAGTAAAATGAAGGAAATGTAAAATGGCACCTGTAAATAACTACAAAAATGGCGTGAATATTTAACATGGGACTCAGGGGATTTTTCTCTGTGTCTTTGTTTATTGTTTCTTACATAATCCTATTTACAGTTTTATTTAATTACTCAGAAAGCTAAATAAAAAAGTGAAATTACACCTTTCTTTAATGATCTGTAAGATGGACGTGTGTCAAAGCTCTCTGTAACCAATGGAGCAGTGCAAGCATTTCCAGAATGCAGCATGTCTTGGCCTTAATTGTTTGAGTGGGTCGGTTGATGCTCCATCGATATGATTTTCAGGCTAATTACTACAGGACATCTATATGGTTAGCTTAGACCAGACATCAGACTTTAACGTATTAAAGCTTTGCTAAAAAATAATCACACCATTCATACCTAAATATGGTTGTGTTATTCTCTGATATAAAAAAGAAAAACACCGTCTGTTTTGTATAGCTCTGATCAATAATAGGCCCTTGTTCTTTTAGAGATGGAGTGAAAACTAATATGAAGAAACGTTTGCAGTGCAACTGTAACTTACTTTGAGTAAGGTAATTTGGGACTTGGTGTGCAGGTCTAGTGAATACAAAGAAGCTATTGACCGGTGAGACGATGGCAACTTCTTGAGATGGCAAAAAATAATAGAGAGCGAGCCCACCTTTGTCTTTAATTTAATTCCCAGATGTACTGTCATGTAGCAGCATTAGGGCATAATGAATCTGCTCTGCTATTTGCTTTGCTGTGGGCTCTGAGCCAGGAAGTCATTCTGCCCGAGAGACAAAAGACACTCTGTCTGCGCAGAGATCCCTGCATCTTCCCGGCACGTTTCCTCGTGCATTTTGTGAACTGTCTTTCCCCTCCCCTCTCCCTCTGTTATGTTAGCTGTGAACTGCAGTGAAAATCTGTCTGTGACAGACACTCGCTGTACTTGGTCAGCTGTCAGACAAGCATGAGGTGAAAGACTTCAAATATGGCATGGGGCTCACAAACACACATACACGCACACACACAGAGGGAGAAACAGCCACCACCGGCTACTGCTCTGGTCCAGGCAGGAAGAAAAAAACAAACCACACACAAAAAACCTCAAGGAAGAGTGTGCTGCAAGTCTGAGAACCAGTAAACAAAGAAGGAACGTTTAATGGCTTTGTTAAAATCCAGCGGGGAAGATCTAAACTCAAATGGATGGTTCCTAATCTGGAATTGCAGGGTTGACAACATCTTTGTTCTACACTCAGAACTCATCTGTGGCAGTACTTACTGCAGGAGGTCTCTGCTTTGAAAGCTGTTTTCGTTAATGGCAGTATCAAGACAAAGATAAGGGAAAAAGACTCGCTGAGAAACCTGTGAATGGATGAATGGCCCAGGCTGGCTCACAGAGTACAAACTGAAATTATCCCATCACAATCCACCTTCATTCAGGTATTTATTTTGTACCTGGCAATGCATTTTCATAAGTCTAACACACTTTGGATGCTCTAAGCTTACCATAAATGTCTGAGGTACATCTCAGCGAAGGCACAGGGTTTATCCAATGCACTGGAGTTCCGAGTGAAATATCCTCTTTGGGTCTTGTACTGTAACAGAAAAGGTGGTGTCTTCTTCTACAACACCAGCTGAATCCCACCTGTAAACACAATGCAGCATACAGGGAAATCAAAGGATCCATCTCAGCTGGATCCAGCCTGAGATCAAGTCTTAAAAAGCCTTGTTTGTTCAAGATTTGATCAAATAAAGCATCTGGGCTGGAGTACACAAATGACACAAAAAAATACCTTGATTTTCTTGTGACTCTGAGAGACATATTGTAGATCCACGACGCTGCCTCGCTCTTTTAGTGTAATCTGTAAATCTAAACAAACACCATAGCCCACATGAATAATCCCTAATATTCCATGGTATTACTAATACCTCTCTATACCTCTTGACAACTGAATCTTACTGCCAGTGATTACGAGAAGGGTCAGGACATTTGCGTCAAGTGTACACACCTACAATTAGGTGTGTGAACTTGAATCCTTCCATAGGCTCACTCTTAGTTGCTGGCAAGATATAGGCACCTATAGAGGTAGAGGGTGGTTTACCCTTTTTTTTTTCGGTTGAGAAAAGACATACCAAGAATAAATTGGATAAAAGTGTTTGACCTTTTATCTTCGTTGAGTATGGATTGGGTACTAAGGTAGACTAAATCCCTAACATTTAGTCAGCTGAGCCTCCATTTCTTTCCCTGAGCTCAGCTATTTTTGGCTGTGTAAGATGCCCTGGCATATCTGAGACAGCCACCCAGGGCTGTCAGATATTATTTCAATGGAAAGCTCAAACTTTCTGAACAAGTAGCTAATGTTAAAGGCAGAATATATTACAGCATCTCAAGACAGTTCCAGACACTTAAGCTTAGGTAACTGGATTCTACATTTGAAGGAAAGTGACTGAAGCAGACATTGGGCTATATTTAGCTGCCCAGACTTTGGTATTTAGTGTCATTTTAGAAGCCGTGCAGAAATGACTTTCCCAGACAACTTTTGGGAAATCCTCGGAGTTTTGAAGCATAGCTGAAGCCAGGCAAGAGAAGTCAATGTGCCTGAAACAATAAGAATGTGATTCATTTGCCTACACACAGGCATTTAGGGTTATTTTAAGTACTTCAGGATGTCCTACCTAGTCTCCATCTGACACTCCAGAAGGACAGTCTCCCATGAGGGCTGTGTAATACCTGTCGCTACCCTGCGTATGTCTCAAATATGCTACAGAGAAATTGGCAGCACACATCCATGTTTCAGCAACAAAATCCCCTCTTGTATGTCTGCACTTCAAACTTCCCTGAGAATATGGAGATCCAACCTTGCAATTTGTCACCCGCATAGCAGAAAACTGCAAGTTTCAGCCAGTTAAGGCACAGAGCAATATAGTACAGTATGGTGTGTAAGTCAAGGGAGACACCTCTCATTCCCAGGCAGCGCTCGTGGCTTCATGAATGGAGATAGTTGTTTTTCCTTGAAAATAACCCAAGATTTCTCAGCTTTTTTTGCACTTACTACTGAGGACTTAACCAAAGAGGATGTTCAGACCCTTCTGGTAGATATACAGCACACAAGTTAAGATCTACATCATGCAGATCTCTATTAATGACTTTTTTTTTTTTTTGTAAGAGAAGGAGGAAGGAAGGGCTGGCCTTGTCTACAGAAATTACTTTTGGTTTGTGACTGAGCCACAAACTTCCTGCATTTGACAAGCAACTGTTTCCCTCATGTTGCCTCCTATCATTCTCTAACCATTCCATGATTCTATATCCTGTAATTAATGTTGCTATTACTTCCCCTTTTCTGAGATAACCTGGGTGGACACATTCACTGATGCTTATCAAATATGTCCAGAAATATCTTTATCACTGAAACATTTAGAATCTCCAGGGCTTCTTGCCAGAGAGATAATAATCAAACTTATCTCCTGATAATACTGAACTTTTTCACTTCTCTTCAACATCTTTGGTCCTACTTTTTTTCTTTCTGAGCATCAAAAAGCCCCTCTTAACCTCCACAAGCAAACCTTCATCTACTGACAATTCACTTTCTCTTCCACTTTCTCTTGGCACTTGGCATTCTCTTCCCTTTGCCCCGACTCTGACTGTTTTCACAAGAGTGACTTTCCCCAGCGTGATAAATCGTAAGAAGTCACACACAAACCAGAGAGAAAATACAGAAATTCCATCTAAAGAGAATAAAAGAACAGGAAAGACAAATTCTCAATGGTTGTGCACCAGCTTTGAAAACACTAATCCCTTCCTTCACCCATTTTCCTCAGCTTCTGCTACACCTGTAATATAAATTAACAAGGCAAATTGTTACTATGTCTTTCATTAATTGTTTAAATAAAACTAATTATAAAACTAAGAAGGGTAAAAAAGTTATGAAACTTTTGGGTCTTGGAGCTCACTTTTTCTCCTTCATGTTGATGAAGTACATAATAAACATCAAATAAGATGTTGGGGTTCAGGTCTGAGTGCACACTCTGGCTTTAGCCATAGGAGATGTGACACTTAAGGTCTCAGATCTTTTGATGTGATAACATGTATTTCACCACAACCAGTGAAATAATGACTGAATTTCCAACAAAAATTGTCTTGAGTCAACCCAAGAGATCTGAAGTTCTGTTCTGATTTGCAGTGCTTGGGGAACCATAGGTGCTGGAGCAAAATGCATTTGCACTGTGAACACTCTCCTTGCCCAGTGGATTTTCTTCTCTAGTCTGAGCCACAGGGAGATAAATATACACATACAGGGACACAGAAAACCAGAAATACAGTTTTGCAACAGAATTTCCTTTCACTTAGATTCCTTGATGGAATTAATTTTTAATTCCCAAACTACTTAATAAACTAGAGCACCAGTCTTAAACACGAGACTTTGCTATTTGTCTAACAGATTCCTGCTTTAGTCCACCTCAGGATTTGACCAGGCTACACTGTGCCTAAATAATCACTTTGGGAAGAAGGTAGATAAGATCTCCACTAATCTAGTGCTGGATGCGCTGAAGACACTGAATTTTGGAACACATCTTTGGATGTGCTGTTTCCTTAAACAATCCATGCTCAACTAAGGGTAAGAAATATGTATTGGGCACTTATAAAAATCCACAGAACGATCCTTTTCTATAGTCTTTTACAGGCCCAAGATGTTTCCTTCCATGACATCATCTAACATGTTCTTCTTGACATTTTTTAATCAGAACTGGTAACAGCAGGTATGCTGAGAATGAACTCTACCAAAGATATAAATGAGGCCTTATAGAAAAGCATGCTACTGTACGAGAACACGTTACACAAACTTGCTATACTGCTAAAATAGTCGCAAGCAACATCTCACCCTAAATGTGGAGCCACTTCTTTCAGACAAACTATGGAAATTTAAATTCATTTGTACTTGCATTTTTCTGTGTGATTGCCTAGTAGAGTAGTTCCTTGAAACATAAACCTTCTAAATAAATGTACTGTTGTTTAATTAATTTGCTATGGCTGAAGTCTGAAGTTACTAAATAAATAAGTTGATTAACCTTCTTCTGAGTCATGCATGCTTAGAGTTACTGGTTTTAGTACTCTGGGAAGAGCTACAGAATAGCCTGGGTTTTGTGGTGTGCGTGCAGAAGTTAGGGATGATGGAGAGGGAAGAGTGAATCTCTGACTCTTGAAAGAACCAGTATCATCTTTAGGATGGGAGCACTATGCCTCAGTGATTAAGGCTGCCACCAGTCTATTCCTAGATATGCCTAGTCGAGCCTTCAGTTTGATGTTTTCCAAAGGCTGAGCTTAGTGGCACAATATTTCCATCAGTTTACTGGCAAAACTGAGGCCTTGGGAAGCACAAAAGCAAGCTAGAAATAGAAACTGAGGCATCAAGTTTCTTTTGGGATTCTTAATGTTGGCTGGAATCTCAATAATGGACTCAAAATATTTATCAAGCATGTGATCTGAGGTTACACTGATTATAAAGTAATCAAGTCCCTGAGATAAATGCAGATGATACACAGAAAAGAGCACACTTTTGTTCAGGGTAATAAAAAAAATATATGCTGAAATAAATGAGAACATTTTTGTCATGTGGAGCATGAGAAAAGCATGTGCTCGATTATGTCTAAAATACCAGTGGGAAAAATGCCAGAAAGCCTCTTTGGCCTTTGAAAGAAAAGCATTTATTGACTGTTCCATTTGAGTAATAGGCATGAAACTCCAGATGTGCTTGACATGCATCATCTGGACATCTAAAGACAGGTGAGAGGAATCTGCAGTATAATTCTTTATATAGTTTATCAGCTCTTTTTGTTCTTACTGTGATAGCTTCTGGGACCCTGTTCTGTGGTAAGAGCCATTTTAAAAGATGTGGTACAAATAAGAACAAATGGATGCTTTTCCCCCTAGAAAGTATATAACTAGCTGCCAGGCAAGATGAAAAAAAATAAAAAAAAAAAAAACAGATAAACATGAATAATAAACTGAGATAATAAGGAGAAAATAAAATTAATGTAACCTATTTGTAAGAAAACATCCACAGACTAGAGCTAGCTAACTGCAGCGAAATATTTTGAGGGATCAAAACAAAGAAGATCCAGAAATAGCTCTGCAAATGTTCACTGACCACTTTCCCATAACAAAACTAAAGATCCTGAAAATTTATCAACTGAAAGGTGAAAGGTGAAAGTCATCACCAGGGGCTGAGGAAGTCATGGTTAAAAACCTGAGGACCAAGTGAAAGACAAATGTCAGGAGACAGAGAGGGCTCTACATACCCACAAAATGGAAACAAGTAGCTTATGACTGATGAGATGGAGTTGGCATGCAAGTTTTAAGAAAAATAAGGAATTGCATTTATATTAACAGTGCCAGGCATACAGACACATCATAAATGCCTGAGAATTAATGTGATTTACTAGAAAAGTGAGGTTTAGACAATCACATTTTCCATGGGCATGACCACTTCGCTTCCTCAGTGGCTGTGATTTGTGTCATCAGCCTTTAGACATCTTCAGTATAGAAACCTACCACTGAGTTAGTTGCTCTAGGCTTTACTTAGAGAAAATGAAGTAAACCAGACATTTGTAGGCTTTTGCGGCTATAATCTATTTTAGATAAGTAATACAGGATGAAATGATTCACATCCTGGAAGTGTCCATTTTTCTCCATACGCTATCAAGGGAGATGCGCCTGACTAGCTTCAATGACATCAAAGAAGTTAATTTCCCAAATTTAATGAAAACAAGCAGCCAAGCATAAAAAGAAGACATTTTCAGGGTGAGGGAGGTTGGTAGATCAAGTTTTACTAAACACTTAATATTTATACGTCTGTCTTAGATCTTATTTTAACACTAAGCCTAATACTGAATTTTCTGATTAAGCATAACAAGACATTTCAGTTCACTGTAATACTGAGAGGAATTGAGAATAAAACAGTGCAGAGTAAACCGAGGAGAATTCACAAAAAAACCCTATTGTTTTCCTCTCAAGGGTCTAATAATATGAGACACCTTCATTAATTGCTGGGTGACCGGACAGAGTACACACTCAGATAGTTTGCAAATGACACAAAACTGAGAGGAGTGTCTCAGACACCAGGTGGTTGTACTGCCATTCAGAGGGACCTCAACCAGATGGAGAAATGAACCAACAGCAGCCTCATGAAGTTAAGAAAGGAGAAATGCCAAGTCATGCCCCTGAGGAAAAATAGCCCCATAAGTGTAAACACACGTACATACTGGGGACCAACTGATCCCCCAAGCCTGTATTTGTGCTTGGAATTGCTGTGACTCACATGCAGGACCTTGAACTTACCCTTGTTGAACTTCATGAAGTTCGCATGGACCCATGTCTCAAGCCTGCCCAGGTTCCTCTGGATGGCATCCCTTCCCTCCAGTGTGTCTCCTGTGCCACATAGCTTGGTGTCATCTGCAAACTTGCTGGTGGTGCGCTCAATCCCACTGTATATGTTGTCAACAAAGATGTTAAACAGCACTGATCCCAGCACTACCATCCCCTGAGGAACCCACTCATCACTGGTCTCCACTCGGGCATTGAGCTATTGACCACAACTCTTTGAATGCAGTCATCCAGCAAATTCCTTTTCCACTGTGTGGTCCATCCATCAAACCCATGTCTCTCCAATTTAGAATGAAGAATATCATGCAGGACAGTGTCAAATGCTTTGCACAAGTCCAAATAGATGACATTAGTTGCTCTTCTTTTATCCACAAATTTCTTCCCCATGCTATGTGCCTTTGCACAGAGGCGTTTAAGTTGGGCCCCTGATGAAGACACTCTACTCGCTAGAGTGGCTAGTTTTCCTTATGCTACACTCCAGATGCTCTCCTGCTGACTTGTGACTCTTCTCCAGGTTCTGAGCATGTTTCTGGCATTGGCATCACGGGTATGGGATGGATGGAGGTTCTCCACCCCTGGCAACTCTAGTTTAAAGCCCTCTAAATCTCTTGTTACACGATAAGATGTTGTTCTGAATCATTCACTTGGGTTTATACGTAGCTCTTATACTTCACCAGGGAGATGATTCACAAGGTCTCTGTGTGCATTAAGCAGAGATACGAATGACATGAGCATAATAGGATCTATTCTTTACCTTAGGATCCATGGTTCACTTAACTCAGGACCACCTGAATGCAGTCTTTTTCATTAGTAATGGTTATTATGATTATGCTAGTATCACTTGCTTTCTCATATAACAATTAGAGGTTCCCACTTTAATTAATTAGTCATATCTGTCAACAACTAAAATAAGACAAGTCTCATTTGGTGCCTTTCCAGTGTAAACAAGATAAAAATCACACAACCTTAGAACAGTTTTGGTTGTACAGGACCCCTGAAGCTCATCTGGTCTAACACCATGCTCAAAGCATCACCAACTTGAAAGCTAGGTCTTGTCCAGTTTTTAATATCTCCAATTATGCAAAATCTACCACCTCCCTATTCAATCTGCTTCAGTGCTTAACAAGCTTCACTGTAAAAAGTATTTGTTTATATCTAATTGCAATTTGTAGCCCTTACCTCATGACTGTGTTGTAAAAGAGTCCCTCTCTGCCTTTCCTCTTGCCAACACAGTGGCCCTTTGCTGGGCTTACTCCAGTCTGTTAGTGTTTTTCTTGTACTGGGGACACCAAAACAGGACAGTTTCAGAAGTCCTTAAAAAATGGCTATAATCACTGCTTTCAATACTCTTGCTAGATAGCAGCTAATGCAGTGCCCATGTATGGTTAGACCTCACTGTTGCAAGGGAGCACTGTTGACTCAACATGTTGTCCGACAACCCTTAAGTGCTTTTTTTGTTAGAGCTGCTCCCTAGATAATTGGCCTCCCCCAATGGTTTACTTTCAGATCATTTCTGTCAAATCACTTCTCGAGCTTTTCAAGATCCCTCTGAACAGCAACCTTATTATCCAGCATATTGATTGCTCACTGTAATTTGGTGTTGACCACAAACTTGCTGATGGTGTGTTCCTTTCTGTATAATTACAATACATCAAATCACACCACTACCATTTTGTCTGGTAGAGCAAATACACTGGTTTCCCAGGCACTGAAAATCGAAAGATTGTTTTGAAGGCACACTTCACAAGGAATGAGGGTAGGAACTAAGTGACTACGAGGAAGGAAGACCTTAATTCAAATAGAAAAGTGGTGATGTTTAATATAAAAGCGGTGAAGGCTGTTATGGGCAGTAACTCCTTGAGACTAAATGTGGACGAAACCAGTCAATGTGCACACAAAAATACACTTCTAATCTGGCAGTATTTCTACCCATTCTCATCTTATGCCATGTACCCATAAATGTCAAATCAAACTACTGTATGTGTTTTAATGGTAATGCACACAATAATATTTTAATCTTTACCCAATAAAAGTATCAATTAAAGAAATATCCTTATCTCCTTCTTTGACTTTTATTCTATAGGATTGATGTAAAGACGCCATAACTGGACCAGGAACTTGACCCTATAAATTTTTTACCCCCATGGAAAAATCAATAGGCAAGGTTCCATCTTGTTTGCCACAACGTCTGTCTGGAGACACCTCAGTAGCCAGCTTGAGTTTATTTGAATGGCTGGAGATTAAGATCAAGTCTCACTACAACTGGATGTGTCAATCATTAGCAGAGAGCTTTTGTACCTGGCGTTCACATGGACTGCAAATTTCACATACAAGGAGCAATACATACAAAACACATCTCAGAGTATTTCATCTCTTCCAATACAAAAGGTAAAAGGAAATAAAAATGGAATACAAGGAAACAACCTCCTCCTTGGAAGAATGTGCACTTGACAAATATGCTGTTCTATCTGGTCACTATTTGAATTTAATAATACCTGTGACGCTGAGTCACCTTGTCCTATCAGGAAACAGAAGAGGTATAAATCACTCGCCAGTGAACAACCCTGGTCACTTCCACAACCACCTGCAAAAGGACAGAAGAAACTTCTGATCTTCCTGGAAACAAAAAGTAAGATTCAGATTGATTTGTTTGCTTAAAGTATTGTAATTTTTTTTCGTGTGTTAAATTGGAATGTATTGTCAGAAGACTTGAACAATTTCGAGCAGTCACAGAAAGACGATTTTATTCAGTGAAAAATAAGGATTACATAGGCAGCAGTGTAATATGAATATGAGCTGAAGAAAAGGGACAAAAAATTGATGAACAATCAAAAACCAAATGAAAAGCTGCCTGCATGGAAGAAAGCAGCATCTTTCTTTTTTTAGGAGGAGGGATGAGAAAAACATATTCACACAAGTTTGCTAAACTACCATCTTTCGGTGGCAGATCCTTGTTCACAGATGGAGTTACAGGAAAGTCAGTAAGACTTGGCACATGTCCTGATTTGTGTTTGATTGAGGGGGAACAGGGGAGGGGGCAGAGAGACTGATTTTAGGACCAGTGCCTAGAAATTAATGCAGAGCAATTAAATTTACATCTCATAAACTATAAGCATTTGGTTGAAATCAGTGGGATTGCCAAAAGTATGTTAATATCTTGGAGCAGGAAACCCACTGGGTCTTAAAAAGCATTCCAATAGCATTTTGAAGCTTGTATCATGTATTAAATTACCAATTACATTTAATCGTAAGTTAATTCATAGAAAATGCTACAGTGAATGAAATCTTTGCCCGTGTCTTTAAGTTACCTTCTTCAGTTTGGTTTGCAAAATAGAAAGCTTCACAGTTTCAATGAAGAGTTATTTTTCCATTGCATCAGGGACTTTGTTCATACTTGGTTTAGGTGCAAAAAGGGTTGTTTTCTATTTGCATATCATCACATTTTGCACTCAAAAGACGTATTTTTGCTTGTAACTTGAGTACAGCTAAAAATACCCCCCCACCTCTATTTATTTCCTAGTTAGAAATGAAGAGAATAATTTTTTGTGGTTTTGAGAGAATGAGCTTTTTCTGCTGAGCACCTAGGTCATATATGCTGCCAGGTTTTGCAACAGCTCTTGAGAAATAAGTGGTAGAAAAGTTAGTAAGGGAAAACGTCTGTGATCGCGAAGCACTTCAGAGAGGCATAGGTGATGTCAAAATTAAACGTAAGTGATGCAAGTCTAATACTAAGAACAGGAAATCATTGACTTATTCTGTTAATTACCAGTATAGTTTTCTGCCCAGATCAATTATATCTCAGGTATAAGTGCTTGGAACAAGCCACTGGTGTTTTGGAGGCTGAGACGGTTTAATTCTACAGATATGGCCAGTCTGTCTAGTAATTTTTGACCTCTGAGCTACAGCTGCCCATAGTCACAGTCCACTTCAATGGGCTTTGCCTTTTGGATTACTCCCTTGCCTACAGGCTGGGGACTGTGGGTCACCTCCAGTGCAACGTAAGCAAGCTGGTGAGGAAAATGGCCCTTGCTGTACGATTTGGAAAAGAGTAGTTTTCCTTACCTACATGTTCTCCCTGAGCTGGAGTACCTTGTGTTTTATATGAACTGGTTGCCTCAAGGTAAAAGGGCTTGTGCTGAATATGGAAAGATCAGCAAATCCTATTGGCCATTCCCCAGGAATAAATCAAAACGAAAACCAGCAGCCCCTCAAAAACCAAATAAGAAGTTAAGCTAATAATATACCTCTGTGGCAACACGCCCATAAATTCCCTTGCAGTGGGAGGCTGGGAAAAATGCCAAAATAAGTAAATTCCCCACTAGTCACCTGCTTGCCTGCCCAAGGTAGCTAAGCAGAAATGAGCTGAATGTAACTCTTATGACTGATTGCAGACACCTGAACTTCGAAGTTATTACGTTACCTCCTGGGTCACTGTAGTGGCACGGAATGGTGCTTTGAACCTCCTAAGCAAGTTAGAGTCTTGGGGTCCAGGGTCTGGTGGCTGCTTCTTCAGTTAGAGAAGGCTCTCATTTCTGTTGCCATTCCATACTACCTGTAATACAATCAAGAGTTGTCTTTAAGAAAAAATAATCAAAACAAATAAGAAACTTTCTGAAACATGTCTTTCACATGAAGCCGGTGCTGGTCCATTTCTGGTCCAGCCAGTTCTGCCCTATCTCACATCCTGGTCATTAAGTAAGGGACACCTGAACATAGAGGTCTGGACATGGTCTGAGTGCCTAATTCACCTTTCAACCAATGCTTCCAGTCAAAGCAGTCAATGGGAAGCAGAGGAAGTTTCAGACCTACAGACGCAGAACCAAACTAAAAGCAACATCCCAACCCAGCCCACCCACAGTGTGATAATGGGCAGAAGTCTTCCTACAGGAAGGGAAGTACACGTGCCCTTCTGTACTGTGAATTCAGGTATTCAGCCAGGATTACTGCATTGAGTATGAGACATACAAGGCAGTTGATTCATAGAAATTTGGAAACAGAGAAGGAATGAGTTTAATTGTTTTAAGTTCTGAAAATGGGAGGAGGAGAGAAGGAGGAGAGAAAGAAAACATTACTGAGCTAATTGAGAAAAAAGCCAGGAAATACACAAAATAAAGATGCACTGTGTATTCAGAGAAATTAGGTCTTTGGAAAAAAAAAATAAAATTAAATCCTGATTCTCCCCTTTTCAGACATGATTCTGCCAGCCGTGTTCCTGTGTCTTGCAGCTGTGCTGTCTCCATCCACTGGAATGGTAAGATCCATGCTTTGTACTCAGAAAATCTAGGTGGGATCCCAGGTGCTCACAGTCTGATTGAATATGACTTTTCCTGTGCACGCTGATTAGACATGGAAAGAGTCTGATTAGATATGTAGGATCTGGAAGGTATTTAGCCTTGAAGTCTATTTGGTTTCAAAGCAGTAAACTGATTCCACACATGCACATTAAACCATCTATAAAGTCAGTGTTACTTATAAGTTGGGTCATATTTTCTATTTGTTTATAAAAAGATATTCATAATTCCTTCTATATTTTCAAGAAGCTCTCATACACAGATTCTGCAATCTGGATTTCCTGAAGATCCAGTCCTCTTCCTATTAATTCCCTGTAGCTGTACAAACAACTATTACTTAAGCGTCTCCCTTTCTTACCTTACAGGTGGTGACCTAACTGCCTATCCCTTTGCTAAAGTCCCAACCTCTCAACACGTATCACTGTTTTCCCTCAAACACCCAAATGAACAGACTCAACACACACTTGGAGTGGTTCCTCCCAACCCGTACTTAGTCTGAAGTTGAATTTTATTACTTCTGCTTCAGAACCACTAATATAACTGAAAGCTTGACTACGTTTCCCCCTAATTTTTCAATTTCTTCTCGCCATACTGCAATCTAGTGAGAATAGTTTTAAAAGGGACACTGAGTTCTTCACGGGGGTATTTTTTAATTAGAAAACACACAAAACTTTGAGAAATGCTATCAGTTTTGGCAGGAGCAGAAGAAAGTTTAAGGCATGAAAAATATAGATAAACTTTTTTGTTCAGCCTGATGTCCTGATGGCTGTGACTATCCTGTGATTAAACCACAGATTTCTTCAAGAAAAAAACTTTGATAGGCATGTTTAAATTACTTAAGAAGGGGAACACATCATAAGCACATTCATGTCTTCAGCAGATTTTTAGATCCCATTTCCTCCAAACCTCGTGAAGGAAACTACAATAATAGTAAAATAAGTCTTATTTGGTTGCCTAAATTTGGGAGTCTACAGATATTCAAGGCATTACAGGACATCTCAACTATCCACAGAGGGCTGAAAGATCCAACAGACATGATGCAGGTGTATTATTCCTACTAAGCTGTGGAAACCCTGGAAGCACCCCTAGAGATACTTAGGAGACAAAGTGTACCACCTCCTTCATCACAAGAATCATCACCTTGGTTAATATCAGTATTCTGATATTTTAAGATTTCCTAGACAGGATTGAGGATTTAGTTACATTCAAATAAAAAAGAAATATAACATTTTGTTTCAATTTAGGAAATTACAAGCTTAGATGCTCTGTCAACCACCAAAGCAGATCAGCAAAATGTGATTGTTGACAAACATAACAGCCTTAGGAGAGGAGTAACACCAACTGCCAGCAACATGATGAAGATGGTAAGTTGCATGTTGTAAATCCATTTTTCATGAGTAATGGACTCTATGAGAGATACAGAACTGACTGCGAGGTCACATTCTTTTATTTAGCCACAAATTCACTCTCCAGATCTTTCCTAAGGATTGAGCATGGCCAACAGCAAGAAAAACATAAAGCGGGGTTGGTGGAAAAAGAAGTCTGGAAAATTTTGTGGTGTTTGAACAATAATGTCTCTTTCTTCTGAAGGAAAAAAAAAAAAAAAGGAAAAGGAGGAGCCATGTTATTTCTCATTTCTTTCTGGTGTATTCTTCATCAGTCTTTACAGTTTCTATCCCCTCAGGTACATGGCGACTTTGTTCCTACCCCTCTACACTCTCAAAAAGGGGAAGAAATAGGATTTTTTGAAAAAATCCTATTTGAATAGGATTTTTTTTCTGATTTGAAATGTAATTTCCAAATGCTCTTCTTTCATGAAGGGTTATTAATTAGCAAGAGTCTGAATGACTAATATTTTTGTCTTTCATTAAGGTATGGAGTCCTTCGGCTGCAAAGAATGCCCAAAACTGGGCTAATCAATGTTCTTTAAGTCACAGTCCTGTTAGCATGAGGACAACCAGTAAGTGAAGCATGAGTGCTAAGGGAATAATATCATAAATGTTATTGATGTGACCAGTTTGGGGTTTGTTTGGTCTGCTTTGGGTGGGTTTTGTTTTTGTTTTGGTTTTTTTGTGGGTTTTTTTTTTT
>VXBW01006365.1:420457-496846 GCA_013400375.1 Thinocorus orbignyianus
AATGCCATTTATATTCAATGGAATTTTGTTGGTGCGAAATAAAAATTCTAGATTTAAGTCTGTCCAGTAAGTGAGAAAAGTTTGATCCCATTCTTGTCCCTGTTGAATCAATTTTACATAGGTATATCCCATTTCCTGAGAAGTCATATTCTCTCAAAATATCCATCAGAAATTTATAATTTATAAAACTAAAAATAGTTTTTAAATCCTTGGCAACTTGCAACCTATGTCTCTCTCAGAGACTAGTATAAACACTTCAGTAATTGGATATTGAAGTTACAGCTATACTGTGCTCACAACAGCCATGATCAGAGCCCACTATGATATTGATTGACTTCTGTCTATAATCTGTGTAAAACATGGAATGTCCTTCACTCCTCATATTCTTTGTCCAAAAACCAAATCCACTGTTTCTAGCTAAGGTGAACCCCAGATAAGAACTAACGCAAATGCAGTAGGGTTGGGCATGAATAAAAACAGTAGGTGAAGACAGTGTAGATAGCCTCTTGTGTACCAGAAGATTTGAATTATTGGGGTTTTCCCACAATTACTGAGCTGTTACCTGACTAATGACTAGGTTGCCAACTTTTAAATAGCAGAATTACAGTCATGAATCTGTGGTGCACATGTGCAGGTGCACCTGCAGACATGCAGAAGGTCTGTCAACAACCAAACTACCAGCCAAACAGGCTGGCCATGCTGCAAACTGGTCAAGTGACAACATCAATATTGACAAAGGGTGATGTCACTGAACTGGAAAAAAGCCCCAGCACTTTTCTATTCCACTTGGGATGAGAACTTCCATGGAAATCATACCACCTTTTGCTGTCTGTTTTTCACACATTTGTCTTTTATGTGTTTCTCGGTATCTTTCTCTTTCCAGCTGTACCATGTGGTGAAAACCTCTTCATGTCAACTGCCCCTTTCACATGGTCAGATGCTATTCAGTCCTGGTATGATGAGCAGAAAGATTTCAAATATGGAACTGGAGCAAAAACAGAAGGTGCTGTGGTTGGCCATTATACTCAGGTAGATGCGCCTTTTTTATATTTCAGGCTGGATAAATAATTATCTAGACGTTAGCTAAGCAATATTTACCCTAGTTATATTTAAAAAGAATAAGCACAATGGAGGCATGAGAGTTATTTTGACAAAACAAGATTAAAACCTTCAAAGTAACAGAATTAAAATGAAAATAATAGGCTAAGTGTATTTACGGAGTGAAAATACCGGTATTTCAAAATTCCAGGAAGAAACAAAGGGAAGAAGCTTATTTGTTTGTTTAACATCTAAAATTGCTCAGACACTGCAAGAATAAGGTTATTAAAGTATTAGGAAGGAAATATAAATAGCTTCGTTACAGAGTTCCATTGACTCAGAAAGTTTCTAACTGGAGAATGGCTTATTATAACCTCCTCTGTTCACCTGCATGAAACACAGGATACATTTTATATTATGATTCCTATGTCTTCTTCTACAGTTTTAATTGAATGAAAACATACATAATTGAGACAGTTTAAATGATACATTTTATATATATGTATGATAAATTATCGTTATCCTAAATGGCTTTTTTTTATTCAGGAATGAAAGCAGGGAAATTATTTTTTTTTTTTCCAGCAAAGTGGCAATTCTATTTTCTTATAAATGTTTAACAGAGTGACTTAACTTGTTTGGAAATGTTTATTTAACTCATATTGTGATTAAATGATTTTAATATTTATATTTTTTGTTCTCTGTTGATTTTATTCTTGTACCTACAGGTGGTTTGGTACAATTCTGATCAAATTGGATGTGGTATGGCTTACTGCCCCAAGAACACATACAAGTACTTTTATGTCTGCCAATACTGCCCCGCGTATGTACTGATTTTGATTTGGAACTTACTATTATGTTATCAAAATTAGTCAGGAGATCGTGAAATTTGTAGCAAGGCACATAATCCATAGCTGAGGAACAAGTTTAGAAAGTGTATTAGGAACACAAAAAGACAGAAACATATTCATTAAAAGAATTATCAAACAAGAAAAAGTATAAAACACATGAAATTTAATCTGAAAACAAGTATCACTTTTATTTGCCTAAAAATCCTAATTTTCACAGTAATAAATCCCAAGTAAGTATTTTCCACTTTCTACTTGAAATTTGGTTCAGAAAGGCATGTCAATATGTGGAGTACGCTGAAAAGTATTCTTAATACCAAAACTTTAATGGGAATTTTAAGACAGAGTGATGATTTCATAAACTGCCTAAAATGAATTTTCACATTCACGTTGTAATATATTGTGGTGGGTTGACCCTGGTTGACTGCCAGTAGTCCACCAAGCCACTCTGTCGTCCCCAGCTCCTTAACAAGACAAGGGGAGAGAAAATAGGACAAAAAGTTTGTGATTCAAGGTAAGGACAGGGAGATCGTTCACCAATATCATAGGCAAAACAGCCTTGGCTTGGGGAAATTAATTTATTGCTAATCAAACAGAGTAGGATAACTAGAAAATAAAAAATGAACCTAAAAACACCTTCTGCTCCCCCATTCCTTTCTTCTCAGGCTCAACATCACTCTTGATTTCTCTCCCTCCTCCACCCAAGTGGCTCAGGGGGATGGGGAATGGGGGTTCCAATCATTTCATCACACATTCTCTCTGCCACTCCTTCCTCCTGTCTCTCTTCCCCTGTTTCAAAGTGGTCTCCCACCCATGGGAGAGAGTCCTGAACAAACTTCTCCAGTATGGGTCCTTCCACGTGATGCAGTCCTTCAGGAACAGGCTGCTACAAGCATGGGTCCCCCACAGGGTCACAGGTCCTGCCAGAAGACCTGTTACAGTGTGGGTTCTTTTCCATTGGGTGACAGCCTCTTTCGAGCTTATCTACCCCCACCAGTGTGGGGTGCTCCATGGACTGCAGGAGGGTAACCTACTCCTCCCCTGCAGGCCATGGTGAAGGCTGTGGTATCTCTGCTCCAGCTCTTGGAACACCTCCTCCTCCTTCCTCTTCACTGACCTTAGTGTCTGCAGGGCTATTTCTCTCAGATATTCTCACTCTACTCCTCTAGTTGCTGTCACACACCAGCTTTTACCCTTTTTCAGACGTGTTATCACAGAGGAGCTACCACCATCGCTGATTAGTTCAGTAGTGGGTATGAACTGGCTCTGAAACAGGGGCAGCTTCTGGTATCTTCTCACAGAAGCTACCGCTGCAAGTTCCTCCCCACACAGACACACTACCAAAACCTTTCCAGATAAATGCAATGCATATATAAAAATTGTTTGACATATAACCAAAGATCGAGTGCAAATTAATATCCCTATAATTAAGTTTTATCCTCAGATATGGTACAGTGACTTTATAGCTCATGTTGATAATGTTGGTGTTTCAGGGGGAATCTAAGAAGCTCAATTCCAACACCCTACAAAAGCGGAGCACCCTGTGGTGATTGCCCGAATGCTTGTGAGAATGGATTATGCAGTAAGTTTTACGCAGTTTAATTGTGACTTGCATAAAGTCGATGCTTTAAAAAAAAATCCCAGTTAATTTATGCAAATTGAAAGTTTTTGAGATTATTTCTTCAAGTACCAGGTCACAAGAGCTATTACAGAACCATGCTTCACCATGCTAGATGCCTTATCTAGGCAAGATGATTTATGGGGTGAAACCAAAAAAGGAGTTTACGATAAGAGCAAACAAATGTTAGACAGTCATTGGTGTAAATTGGGATGCAGATGCCCTCCACTTCGTGGATCAAGGTATTCATATAGCCTAGATACCTTAATTAGAGATGACAGTGGCTGGATCTCCATGTGGAAACTCTCACAAATACCTCCTAGTATAAGAAGATGCAAAGAGGTCCAAACTAAGTTTATATGAAAGGTAGCACAGAAATTTCAGCTCCAGATTTCCAGCTGCAGCTTATATGTTTTTCCATACTCATGAGAGGCAACTTTCATCCCTGAATCTAGGAAATTCTGGGGAAGGAGGAGACTATCTTTTTATTTCTTCTTCTGAGTAATAGTGGCTGATCAGGTATAAAAGCTTGTTGGCTCAGTCTCATAATGCAAGACTTTATTTCAGTCCTCTTTTTCCGAATCAAGCTTATTCTCATCACAGGCTGTAGTGTAAAGGAAGGAAGCTTCTAAACATCCCACAAATTCTGTGAGAAACCTCCTCGAAAGGGCTAATTTTGTATGTGCGGTCAAAGGTTTTCAATGCTGCTGTGGAGTAAATTGCAACAAAGCAAATATTGCAGAGAAAACACATATTGGTGAAAAAATATTCTAAAAGGAAATGCTGCAGCTTCTCTTTTCCCATTTACAATTAATTTTTTTTGCTTTAATTCATTTTTAGCCAAGCTTTGAAAACCTGAAGCTGTTTATTCCAACTGCCATGGCATAGTATCCCTGGATGTACCTATCACTTTGACAAGTTCCCTGCCCTGCTTCCTGTCAATGTAAAACTGAAAGAAAATAACAGGCTCAATTTTTTCCTTCCTGGACAACCATCTCCTTAGTGATTTCTTCCACAAAACCAGATTCCATCCTGCCTTTCCAACAACGCAGAAGGACTAACTCCAGTCCAGTGACTCACACTAAGAAAAGCTGTAGAAGGATGTACATATTCTATTCATATAATGGTCTAGAACATAGTGGAGATCTTAATCAAAATTTAACATTTGGGTACTGGATATATTTAATGGTTAACTTCTCACATCTTTCTTTTCCCAAAATGTTATCTAAGGAACAATATTTGAAGTTCTGTGGTTCCATATGTTCTTAGTACATACAGATATCCTTGGTCATACAACTAGTCTTAATTTGACCAACATTTTGAACTGTTGTGCTTTTAAGAGGACTCGAAGATAAACAGGATTACTTGAAATACGTAGTTCTCAAAAGGAATTTGGAAAGCAGTGTATTTTCCACTGGAATTAGTCATGTTTAGAATCTGTATCTTTCACTGACATGCATTCTCCTGTAAAATGTTTAGTTGTATTTAAATGAAAAAAAAATAAATAAAACTATATTTAATTTAAATTAATGATCTTATAGTATAAGATTGCACCTAGTATAAGTATGAGTAATGAAACCTGCCTTCTAACGGAGAAGAACTGTCTGAGAAAAGGGCTTAATTCACAAAAAAACAGATAATAAAGGGAAAAGGTCTCTCCATGTATAAACTTCGCTTGTAGTAATCAGTAAGGGTGTCTTCCAAAATTCCTTTTTTTAAAATCCGATTTTGCTGTATCAGTCATTAAATTGCTCATTCTTCATTGACCAGTTCATTGCAATTTTCTTTTTTTGTTATTACTGTGAAACCCAACTCATTTCCACCAACTTTGTGACATTATCAGCATTAGGCCCTGAAGGGAGCTGGATTCTTTAGCAGCACAAGCACAAACAGTTCATGTGAGAAACTGAAGATTTCCTAGGCAAAACCAGAAGTCAGGCAAACACCTTTCCTTGAGGGTCCTTTCAGAGAGAATGACCATCAGCATAAATGACATGCAATTCTCACTTCTGTGACCTTTGGGAGTAAAGCATTCTGCTGTGCAGTCAAGAGTCAGACGAAATACTATTTTAGTCTGGCCTTAAAATGTTTTCACATTTCAGTCCTCTTTTAGGAAGGAAGCTGCTGTCATAATTGAGATTCCAAGTCCCAGAGTCTTTGGCGGAGAATAATTTCAGCACACACTTCTGACTCACTCATTTCAGTGGCAATTTCAACACACGTTCTTGACTCATTCATTTCTTCCAGTATGAAAGATGAGCATTAAGCTAAAAACCTGGTTTCACAATTAAAGTGCTTATTGTTTGGGCCATTTGTTTGGTTTGTTGTTCTTTTTTCTTTTTTTCTCATTCATCTCCAACATTTTTGTCCCCTCCCCGGTGTACTAACCTCTCATTTGGGTATGTCTCTGACTGGTAATGTCATGACATTGATGTGAACACTGGAACATGACTCTGCAGAGATCCAAGGAAGAACAATGATAACGCACTAGCTAATCCAGTACTCTTACCAGTAAGGAAGTGGGTAGATCCATTACCCCCAGCTCCTAAAAGAGTCCATTTACTATGAGTATCAGGTCTAGAAATCTATTTCTTTCCATCATCGTCTGTAACACAAGAACTGATTTCTCAGTCACTCGCAAAATGAAAGAAGTTGTGAAATGAGGTAAAAATCAGCCTTCATTCAGCTCACCTGCGGGGACCCAGGTCAATAAGCTTAATTTAGATATCTAGGAAGATAATAGAGCAAATTGTTTAGTAGTCATTTTGTAATCAGCAGAGTATAAAATGTCAGCATGGATTTGTCACAAGCTGATCTTGCCAAATCAAACTTTCTTCTTCAACGACTAATTCGGACGAGTGGATGCTGTTTTGGCTTTGGTAGCATGTTTGCCAAAGACATTTGCAAAAGACATTTACAATCCAAGGAGATGTGGTTCAGATGAAAATAATAAGGCACGGCCCATACACGCTGTTGGACACACACATCCGTGATGCTCCTGGGCAGGGCACAGAGCTGGAGGCCTCTGGTAATGCAGGCGGGTGTTTGCACAGGTGGGCAGTAGACTAGTTCAGCCGAGGCAGTATCCTGTCTTTCACCGTTACAAAAATAACAGCTCCTAATGGCAGATAGAAGATTCTTGTAGCAGGTAGAACTGAGTTTGCTCTTTCCCCAGATTTGATATCCAACAGTCATGACATCCTTTTAGCGCTAAAACAGAAAGTTTGTTGCTATTTTGAAAATGTGCCATCATTAGTTATGAAACTTCTGGATAATCCTAGAATGTGTGCAGCCTTCTGGAAGCTCTAAGACGAATGTATTTTACACCCTTCTCATACTGTAGTCCTTGATTCACTTATTTTTTCAGAATTTGAAGAAATGTTCTTGAAACCTGCAAAGCAAAAGCATACAGTACACTTCTAAATGTGTGCCTAGAGCCTTGGTTGATTTGACACACGTGTCAAGAGCAAGGATGGAAAAATGGTAAAGTCTTCCTATGTGTGGAGGGTTTGAAAAATCCCACCTGAAACTGTGGGTTGCCTCTCATTTAGGCTCTCTCCTGGCTGCATGATGGCACAGCGTTTTCCCCAGAATTCAAGAGAAAAATGCTGTACAGGCTTTAAAAGAACGTTTGTTCTCTGTGAAAGGGAGTTGAGTGAAGCAAAGTGTGTGTCCACACAAAGCTGAATAAAATAACGGCAAGACGGATTGCTAATTTTTGAATGACCCCCTCATCCCAGAGCTAACTTGCCTTAATCCAACGCTTTGTGCTTGTTGGTGTGAGGCACAACAGTAGTGTTTAAAAATGCCTCTCTACATTCAATAGCTCCGTAAGAGAGGTAAATCTTTGGTAAATGGCAATGTATTCCAAAGATTGATGAGACCTATTCTAACTCACAAATTATTTATCATGTAATCAACAGCAGGTGAAAAATAACCTCATTTTGTGTCTTTTCAAGACTGTTTTTACATTAATAGGCTTCCCCCTCCTCCCCTCACTTATAACTTTTTAGTTATTTCTAGATAATATCCAAGAAGAAAACTCCAAAAGGTTTTTAAAAGACAGAACTAGTGACCAGACAATCACATGGGCTTAAGGATACCTTTGAAAGCAGGCACGACAAAACAACAAATCTTGTATAGCTTTACATGTTTGTAGATCAGCATTTTAACATTTTGAAGCAGTGAAAGAAATCAACAGGTGATACGCATTCAGATCTGATGAGTGCCAGAGATCATCTGTGCCCTGGGCTCATCCAAAAAATGCTCCAGAATCTGATGTTCTACACCCTGAAATCCAGCTGCAGCACCTACAGTCCTCTGTTTGGCGCCCAGGCTGCCCGCACAGTGCCTTACACAAGAGGTAAGTGTCTCCAAATTGGATGCAAATTGCAACAAAAGACTGAGCAAGGAGTGGCCTATTACTATTTAATAGGAAATAAGGTTTTAATCCTCCTACTCACTCCGTGCCGTGGCACGCATAAGGGTTACAGATTTTCCTTGGCATGGCAGAGAGCTATCAGAGGCAGTTAGGACCACACATTTGGATTTAAGCAGCTGTATTTCTCCCAGAGCTGTCTGTAGGGATCCTTTAATCTGAGTCTCAGCCTGTCCACAAACCTGCACTCGCTGTAATAACATCAAGAATAAACCTCTTACTTTTTCAGCTCTAAGTGGCAGGGGTTTGTCCGCTGCTGTAAGTACAGTTATTACTTTGCTTGTAGTTTGCAAAGTTAAGCATTTAGTAGCAGTGCTGTATCAAACAATTTCTACCAAATTTTCCACGAGTTTTGCTGTTAATGCTGCTCTGGCTGTTTTGGGGAAAGCTGTTTTTCAGGGAGCTGGTCTACAATAAAAAAAAATAACTTATCTGAAATCAGATTTTTAATCTAAGTAAGCTCCCCAGCACAATTCACTGTAAGGTCCAACATCAAGTCCTTTTGTTACAACTGAAGGGCTGTAAAAAAGGCAGAAATTAGATTTATGGGAGGTGAAATGTTGAAATTTGCTATTACTTTGCACAGAGCTGATAGGTGGGATTTCAGACATAATCTATTGAAGCAAAGAGAATGACTTTTTAGGGATAAAATTAAGAGATGGGGGAACGACAAAAAATTACTAGAACAATTTGGCTGTGAAATCTGACCACACCATGAAAGCAACATTACCTGGGATGGTTTACATAGGTTACTGCCATTAGAAGAGGAGGATCATCTCCAGTGCCATCACTGCATTTCTTCACTGTGAGATGATTCCACTTCCTAACCTGACAGAAAACTATCCATAATCTGACTGGTACTCAGGCATGTAGACACAGAACAGATTAAAATCTCCTTCAGTAACAGTGGGAAGCTATTAGAAGGCTTCAAATCAGCTGCATCCCATGAGCATAGTTAGAAGAGACAGCTGAGGTTCCTTATTCTCTCATCTGTTTCCCCACTTCAGACACAAACATGGTCTCTCCTCATCAACAGTATGTTGATGTGCTTGTAGTCCTTGTCACGCAGATGTGCTGTGATGGGAAAGAAGTAAAAGGAAAGAACAAGAAATGCATTTAATGACTGAACTCCATGTGGCTTTAAGCATTTTTTTTTGGAACTGACTTTGTCCTGGCCATAGCTCAGGTAATACCAGCAGCCCTCATGGCTCCACAGGGTGCAGCTACTCTGCTATTTATCCCCTGACCTGCATGGGTTTGGTAGCTTGTGCAAGAGCTCTGGGTTACCCTCAGGATCAGGCACAGCCACAGGATGAAGGAAAGGCAGACAGTGCAGTGACACAACAAACTTACACCATTACCATCAGACAGACCAGTACTAACAAGGAGCTGCATTTCCCTTCATCCTCCTCACCAAATCCACATCTGGTTGCCATAAGAAGCAAACAAAAAAGTTTTAGCTGACTGATGAAAGTGTCCTGGTGCCTAATTAACCCTTACTGAGAAAAACAGCACACTAACCCAGCAGAAAATTCTTCCTCTAGTTAGTTTTCTCTTAGAGGGGATCACTCCTCTGCTCAAATCACAGCATCAACACAAATACAAAACAGGACCTGAAGCAACTCAATGTGTTTGGCTTGCCTGCATCTTGTACCTGTCCTGAGCTCTGGCAATAAACACTCCCATTCACACAAAGGCGGAAAACTTCCTGAGGCACAGGGAATGGCTAAACAAGAACTCATTTCTAGTTTAAATGTGCCTTAAGATCTGCAGCCACAACACTCTAACAAAACAGAAAACAGGTCAAAAGAAGCACTCGTTAGATGAAACCCCTCTATAGTGTTACTGCTAAGATTGTAGTGCTGGGGGAATACGTTGCAGAGTCTGTCAAGTATTTATCTCTCAGCTTATCAGAGGATTGTGTCAAAAAAAAACGATGAGTAAAAGATAAGTTAGTTCGAGACTGACAAGACCATGTTGTCTAGATTGCTTGAACAGCAACACAGCAACACATTAACCAGCATCATTAGCAAAATCCCAAATAGGAATTGCATGCCTGATGGCACTTGTGAGGAGCAGCCACCATCTAAGGAGTGCCACGGGTCTTTGGTTTAGTGCCATGTACTGCCAGCTACATCTGCGAAACAAGGTGAAGATAAAAGATAAGGAATAATAAAGTAGGATGTCATTAATCAGCTTCTACAAAAGTAGCATATCAGTAGATAGCATTTAATAATACATCGCCCCAAGCAGCTCCATGTCTGAGCCTGATCTCATTTTCTGCATAAAGCATTTCCCTTGAGCCCAAGCTGTCTTTGTTCACTTTCTGAACTGCATTGTTGGGCCCACTTTGCCGTTAGTGGGTGGTAGGAGAGGTTCGTCCTGCCAGGAGGTGATATACAATACATAGGTTACCTTTTTGCTGCATTCAAGGAACTGACAGCAAGTCCATTCATGTTAACCCATCATCTAATGAGCCGTAACTGCCAGCTAGTCCAACCACTGCCAGTAAATAAGAAACAAGATTGCACAGGTTAGGCACTGAAGACACCTGTTGGCCAAGAGGTACCACACAGCTCACAGATCAACCAAAGAAAATAACCTCACCCATTAAAACATCAGGAATATCAATATGGGGGTAGGATCCATCTCGGATTACTTTAACCATCGACAGCCAGTTTAGTCAGACTGACCACCTTTAATGGGGAGAAGGGAGATAAATTGGTGATTTTGTGGAACAATTAATAAGAAATTCATATTTTTTTTTCAAACAGAAGCATCATGTGATGCTCCAGGTTAGCAAAAATCTACACATAGAGCTGGAGGATACTCTACAGGATCTACAGAAAAATAAGGGGATAGTTTTAAACTTCTAAAAGCAATTGCTATGGGTCTTCATCTTTGCACTCAGCGAAGCTGTTTGTCATTATATCGATTTTGGCTGGGATAAAATTAATTTTCTTCATGGTAGTTCATCTGATGTTATGTTTCAGATTTGTCACAAAACATATGATGTCATGCTCAGCCATAAAAACTGGCTGAAGAGGAAGGAAGGGAGAGACGTCTAGAATTACAGTGTCTGCCTTTCCAAGCAACTATTACATGTGATGAAACCCTGCTTTCCTGGAGATGGCTCAACATCTGCTGATGGGAAGTCACGTAAGTACACCATGCAAATGAACGAATGCATGAGCTCAATTCTGGGGAAGTAGCAGGCATGTTTAAAAGGCAAAATAGAAATTGTGGAACATGTCTGGATACCCCACATATATGGAATGCATATAGTATGTGTAGTATTGTCCATCATTATGAGCAAATGTCATGTGACTGTGCAACTGGGAAATACGTCAGCAACTGCACTGCATGCTAAAAATAACCCTCAGATCTGGGGTGGGAATGGGTGATGTGTACACGCCAAAGCTATGAAGGTAATCATGAATAGCTAAGCAGCAGAAGACGTGGAGAGGTACAATCTCACATTGCTTCTTATAGAGTAAACATAGCACATTTTGATCATTCCTACAGAGCATACAGAGACAGCATCAAGCAGGCTCCAAAGATAACACGTTGATGAGAACATGAGTCAGTTGGGAATAGTTTTTCTTCCTGGTGACTTTGCGCAGTTGTTTTCAATAAATGTGAACTACCTCAGCTATGTCTTCCTTACACGTCCATTGCAGTCTAACACATTCCTGGTATATTTTAGAGAATACATACAAACTATTGGTTAATCACTGATGGCATTCTGCAGTAAGAATAGTTAACACTGTCCCCTTGGCATGACCTGAATCTATTTTTAGCTTTAGACCTTTTTCTAGATCTTCCTCCAAGCCATTTCCATCCATTCTTTTTTCCATGTCTCTGTCTATATTCATAGGCTACAGAGAGCCAGAACACAGGCTTAAGCACTGCTGTGACTTCCTCTACCTTAATAATCTTAGTCATTGACACCCAATAAATTAGCTAGAGATTCTCTATGTTCCAATCCTGAATCTGTCTCCTCTTGAAGCAATATTGCGGATTTGTAGGAGACATCATGTTCTTGATGTCCCTTTTCTTATATTATGAATTATGAGTTTGCCCAGAACAGGCGATGACTGACCCATTAGCAGGGACACAGGAGGTAGCAGGGTGGAGAAGTGTCATCACAGAATGATGCAGTCAAAGAAGTCATCTTATAAAAAAAGTGCATTTGTAACTAAGATCTGCCTGGCTTTTTTTCTACAATTTTCTCTGCCTCTCATGAGGCCAGCAGGTCACATCTGTAGGTCCCATGAAGACCAGGGATTTTGTAAGCACTTCATTCAAAGTTATAATCGATTGGGAAAAACTATAACACATAAAAAAAAATGCCAAACATCCACAGGAAAAACACAGCAGAAAGGAAAGGATTGAAAACCAAAAGCGTGCTTACACCTGTGTTAGCCCAGCCTGGCTCTCCCTTGTTGTCTCAACTGGATCCAGGTCAACACAGGTGCTTCCCTGCTGTAGGGTTGAGTGTGACAATCTGATTTCAGGCTGTTCCTTTTCACTTATTTACAGGAAAGGAAAAGCATTTACCTGTTTGGTCTAAGAGCTGCTGTGAGAATTTGACGGCATGCCAAAACATGCAAGCCATTTGTTGTGTTGTACTTCCAAACCCTGCTGACTCTCTCTGTTCGTATATTTTTGTCAAATTACCAGTAGAGCTTATTTCCTCCTTAAACTGCCTCTGCCAACTATTTCAGTAACTAAAGAATGAGACTATCTTTAATAAATCCTTAGGAGGTAATTCAGCCTTGACAGAAACTGTTAAGAAATGTGTTTTAGTCCTATACGCCTGGATAAAACAAACCTCTCATTTTCTCTAGCGTTCTAGCATATCAGGTTTCTGGGGAGACCATATAGCCCCTTCCAGTATCTTTTCTGTAGGGTGCCTACAGGAAAGATAGGGAGGGACTCTATTAGGGAGTGTAGTGATGGGACAAGGGGTAACCGCATTAAACTGGAAGAGGGAAGATTTAGATTAGATATCAGGGAGAAATTCTTTCCTGTGAGGGTGGTGAGATGCTGAAGCAGGTTGCCCAGAAAAGCTGTGGGTTCTCCATCCCTGGAATTGTTCAAGGCTAATTGGATGGGACTTTAAACAGCTTGGTCTGGTGGGAGACAGCCCCACTGGCCCCCATGGCAGGGGGCTTGGGAATTGATGATGTCTAAGGTCCCTTCCAACCAAAACTGTTCTATGATTCTATGACTTTTCTTCAAAAAAGCTTGTCTTCCTCATGTGGATGCCCTAAAAGCTATGCTTTCTCTTCTGTAATCAAAGCCTAAACTAAGATTTTCTTCATCCAAGCATATTACCATAGCTACAGTAACAATAACACAGCTCTTCAGAGTATATTGAGCTGACTGTAGATATTTGGGGTTTATTACATATTGATATAAAATAATGAGTATCAAAGCTAGAAGGTCAACCCAAGCTGCATCAACAAAGTGATTTAAATTTTATCACAATGTGAATGAAATAAAATCGCTGGACAGTGCAGGAGATGGAATATTCCAGTGAAAATGATGAAATCTGGTATCAGCCCTGGTGACGCAGTGTGACTTCCTTCCTTCTCAGGAGGAAGACAAAGACTCCTTCAGTTCCAGGTTTAGCTGGGTCATACCTTAGCCACATCAGGTGCTCCATGTTTGAACTGACTGACCATTTATTGTTCATGGGTAAGTCAGGCATGCTGAAGACTTCCTGTGTACAGTCGGTTAGCAGAGTAAGGTTCCGGATGATGCATGATGTTGACAGATGTGCCACCAGGTGAATCCAATCCTGCACATTTCTGCTTGCAATGTCACAACTAGCATCATACTATACACGCCAAGCTACCAAAACCTGCCAAACGTCGCTCAGAAGCTTGTCTTCATTAAAAATATAGGAGTGCCCTCTGGTGGAAAACTGAGTATCTGAAGCTGAAGTTTCACAGTCACTAAAAATTACCTTTTTTCCTGCACTGCAAACATATGTAATTTGTTGTTTGAAAACCAAAGGAAACTACAGGGCCTAGATGACTTCTTAGTTACATCACTGGATGTTTTCACCCAGAAATAAGATGGTTTACTAAAATATCACCCCTGGTTAGGCAACCTGGAAATCTTTTATTCCTTAAAAAAAAAAAAGTTGGTTCATCTTCTTTCCTGCTTTAATAAAAGCTTTGGGAAACGGCTCATCTTGGTGTGCTAGAGACTGACATTTCATCTCCTGAAACTTAAAAAGACAATCTGCTTAACAGTTACCAAGCATAACTCATTTGACGTTGAATATACAATTTTGGTGGGATTGTAGCATATGGAGCTTTGATTCAGATGACTAAACATTCTCTGTAGCTATGGGAGAATTAGGCATTGCAAAAAGGACATTCTATATGCACAGAAAATGTTCTTACAAGTAACGACATAAACTCTCTGCATTCTGGACTTTGGTGAACATCCTATGCAAGTACATCTTTAAGTATAAAGGAGCTCTAAACTAAATAAGTAAGTCTTAGACTTTCATGTCAGGGTAGAAGAATCTCCCCTGTGGGTGATTTTGGAATAGGGGATAGTCTGTGACTCTTTAATGGTTGTAAATTCCTCACACTCAAGGGAAAGCACAGTAAGAACACAAACCAGCCTCTGCCTACCTCAGCACTAGACTACTGGCATCTTAGTCTCATGACAGAGAAATGGTTTACATCTAGCAACATCCCTCTCTTTTGAAATTATTTATTTAAAGCTCACAGTCATGCATGTAGAGCTTCATTTTCCAAGATACTCAGAATTTGCTTGTTGCCTTTCCTGCAGAAAGACAGTGAGATTCAGCTGACTTTTGGCGTGATCCACTGCTGCCATTTTCATATTTATATTCATTTATCTATTTAAACTTGGACTCACTGGGATTGTTCTACAACGCTGCAAGACCAGCTGAAACAGTTACATGGCAAAGTAATGCCAGCTCAGGCTTACAGAGCAAAATTATTCCTTCTTTTCAACTTCAGGGCTCTGAAGACTTCCTTGGAGACTGACAAGGTTCAAGATGACTTTGAGGTTCCAGCAGAGCTTCCCTTGTAGCTGAAATGCTAAGGGAGACAGTTGTTGGGGGGGAATTGCAAACCTTTTACCTTCACAGAGCAGGAGAGGAAAGCAGGTGCCATTTAATCTTAATTCTCAGACAGGGTCTATGTGATATGTTATATAATAAATAGATTTGATGTTATAAATCATGAACAAGTAAGCATGAAAAACAATAGCAGGCAGTACATGTTCAGTGCAGTTTTTTAAATGTTTATAGAGAATAATAAAATGAGAAATCAAAGATAAAACAACTCAAAAGAAAAAAAAAGAGTTAAGGTTTTTCATGAGAAATACAACCCAGCTACAAATCAATCACAGTTTGTATAGAATAAGGTAACAGTGTATTATCAACAAACATCACGTAGTGATAATGATATCCAATCAGCTTCCACAGAGGAAGAAAAATTTTAATTAGTGATAAAATAATAAAACAAATATTTTCATGATAGGACTCTTTTTTCTGGCACTGAACCTGTCTTCATGCAGAGATTTCCATCCCCCATACCCCTCAAATTTTTGAAATTTTGTCTCAGAAGGAATATAATCTTAAGCATAAATTCTTTCCTTCCATAAGTTTACATAGATAATGAGTAAGAAAGAAAATATCATACAGTTTGTCATACTATAATACATGTGTTGGTTTTTATTTAATATATGGCACTGTGTTTAAAGTTTGACTTTATGCTATTTTATTATTTACTCTGAGACCCAAATCTCCTGGGGAGAGGTGGGGGTGCAATTGGTTCCCAGAGCCAATTCACCAGAGACAAAATGCAACAGAGGTGAAGCCAATTTAAGCAATCTGCTGTCTGGAATGCTTGGGTCTGTGGATTCTGCATTTGGACTTTTGAAGTTTCTTCCAACTCTATATTTTGTTTAAGTGAAGTATAAATCGCTTTTCATTGCCCACCCTTTGTTTATAAGCCTTAAAAGAAAAATGGAAAATACTAAAAGGTTTACTTCAAATTAAAATGACAAATCTCCAGGGCCTCCTAGAGGTACTGACATCACCCAATGAAAAAATAAAGCAGCACAAACCAAGACTGTGATTTCAGTTGCACTGACATGAAACTGTCCTGCAGTCACACAGCACAGCCATTGCTAGTGGGAGCAGGTCTGTACTGGTGTAATAAATCAGTGCTGGCATAAAACCTTTCTGTCCACATGTCAGTGCGTATAGATTTGAAACTGCAATCAGATATCATACCCTGAGCAAATCTACTGAACTCATGTGAAAACTCGCAGGGTTGGGCTTGCAGAGAGGTGGGAAAGCCTCAGTCATGACAGCCATGCAGTCTTATCCCCAGATTAACCATCCCAAGTGCCCTGTCCATGCTACCCAGGAAGGGGATGGATGGCTGCTCTCCATTAGAGGGCAACAGGGCACCATGTTCCCAGGAAAATTACTCTTTGGAACTGCTTATTAGTGGCAATACCCAGAGGTGTGTTTGTTGGCCTCTCCTTTCCCCACGATAATAGGTCCGGGCTGGTTCTCACCCTGCCATGCTTGGTCATTCCTGAGGCTGGAGGGGAAGCTGTGTGTGTGCAAAGTTCTTCCCTGTGCCAGCTGCCCAAACATAACATCCTATCCACACTGCAATTAATGGTCAGAGAAAAAATCTCTGCTTAGACTGGAAGTTGTCCTCTGAGCCATTCAGGGGGGTCCATCGCCTTGAATTGAACCTTATACCTTTGGACATGGTCCTCCATGGCCTGGGTTAGGGAACCAACTCTGATTTGCTGCCCCATTGTGCCCTGCAGAGAAGCTTCTGTGCAGATGAAGTGTGGGATGGCTCACTGGTTATGCTAGGTATAAATGATGTGAATATCCCCTCTCATTTGCCTCTTTAATTTGAACAAGGCCAAAACAACATTGAATTAAACCAATGTTTGGACTGTATGGGTTTACTAAATCAGCCTCTTCGCAAGAGACTCCAGCTGGTTTAACCGTCCTTGCAAATACTAGTTGAAGCCCAGCTTTGACAGCCAGGTGAGAGTCCTTGCCTTCTTGAATGAAGCATTCCTATTGCAAACGTCAATGTGATGGCAAGAACAAACCACCACATAAAACTTCATTCAGCTGTCAAAATTATTGCCACTGGACGTCACTGAATCAAAATTTCTCAGCAGGCTTGCAACAGAAAAGTACACATGCGAATACACATGTAAACAGTTTTGAGTTTTGAATTTTACATTGAGAATGAGTGTAATTCGGGCTTGCAGACCCAGGTAGTGAGCTCCGCCAAGATTTGTGCCACCTGTGTTCCCAATGTCCATGGCCCAGGTGTGTAGCCTTGAATCCTAGAACTGGTAAAGAGCAGAGGGATAGTCTGGAGAAAAATAACGAAGTAAAAATAGAGAGGAAGGACAGTTGAGATAGGGTTGTTAGTAGCTCAAGGATTCAAAAAGGAAACAGGACTTCTGTGCTTTTGGGTTAGTCATCAGAGCCATCAGTGTCTATACAGAGCACTCTGGGGGTATCATAATATCAGTCATAGAATTGTCTGGATTGGAAGGGACCTTTAAGATCATTGAGTCCAACCATTGACCTAGCACTGCCAAGTCCATCACTAACCCATGTTCCTCAGCATCACTTCTATCATCTTTTAAATATCTCTAGGGATGATGATTCCACCAGTTCCCTGGGCAGTATGGTACAATGTTTGACAGCCTTTTCTGGAAAGAAATTTTTCCTAATATCTAATCTAAACCTGCCCTGGCACAACTTGAAGCCATTTCCTCTTGCCTTATTGCTTGTTACTTGGGAGAAGAGACTGACCCCAACATCTGTCTTGTAAAAAAGTCTGACTCCCATCTCTCTACAACCTCCTTTCAGGTAGCTGTAGAAAATAGTAAGGTCGCCCCTTAGCCTGCTTTTCTCCAGGCTGAGCAACACCAGCTCCCGCAGATGCTCCTCATAAGATGTGATCTAGACTCCTCACCAGATTAATTGCCCTTCTTTGGACTTGCTCCAGCAACTCGATGTCTTTCTTGCAGTGAGGATGTTCTCCAATAGGCTGAGGAGGTTAACCAGCCCCCTTGGTGACTGTTCTGCCAGCAATGATTCTGCACAGTTGTGAGCCTATTAGCCGTAAAGCTTGTTACACCACGGCCACCTTCATATATGATGAAAATCACATAAAGCCATAAATAGTTATTTTATGCCTTGTATCTCTTGGTTGAACAGACTGTGCCTGACTAAAGATGCCAGAGCAACTGGCATCTTATGAGAGGTGGCCAAACAAAGAATTGGGAAACTGAAGGCATCTACTGAACCTGCCTTCAAGCTACCTGGCCTTCACTTTGGTCCATACATTTGGCCAGTATTGTTGTCACTATGCATGGTTTTCCCTGAGTTTGTACAGGCCTTTCACACAGAAATAAGGGACAAAGAAAGAGAAATATTTAGGAAGGAAAATCAAGAAAAGGAGTTGTAACTTGCTCTTAAACTCAGGCTTTCAGATTATGACATTCTTCTAAGGTAAATATGCATTAACATGTATATTTGATAAGCTGAACAGGGATTGCGATTTGTAACTTGGCACTAAAAGTACTCGGAGCAGGTAAAAAAATTCTCTGGTTTTACAACATGGAATATTAAAGAAAAATTACTTTGGCAAACAGAAAGTTTCCTGGTAAACACTCTTTGGGTTTGTGGGAGTGGTATTTCACTGACCCAAAGTGTTTGCTTTCCACAGAGCAAAGGACAAGCGAGACAAAAGTCTGTGAGACTGTTATCTGCAGATCTGTCATATGAGAATGTCACGATGTAAAAGCTTTTTTCCCTTTCTCTCCAAAAGTTACACAGACAGGGGGATGACCCAGGTGGTGAAATTTAAACATCTAGTCACACACAGGCAAAATGCAATAAATCTACACGTAAATTGTCTTCACTACAACGGAAGACAGGACACATCTATCTGCCAGATTAAAGATAGCAATGAGATGGCAGAAGTGTAGTCAAGTCTGATGAAATTCACCTCTGAGACTTAAGGAACTAATTGAACAAGTCTTTGAACCATGAACAACCAACCTCATGACTGCAATCGCGTCATAGAAGAAGTGATTTAGATATTTGGGAAGACTAATATGAAACTTTTTCCTAAAAAGGGAACCAAAGGAGCATTTGAATCATCAGCCTGGTTTGATCCAGGGAAAAATTCTCCATCAAATTATTGAAAAAGCAATGCATAACTTCATGAAGGCTTTGTTGATAGTAAAACACATCTCATATTTCAAATTTCCATCAAGTAAGCCTGTGAGATGAAGAGGCCTCACAGTAGCTAAGTCCTTAAAAGGGAACTTCTGTGTTTCCCTTTACGTACGCAAAGCAGAAATGTGAAACAAGTTACTCTGCTGCTCTGGTATGCAAACTACTGGCACTTAAGGAAAGAAACTCCTGGTCTTCAACTGGAGTTTATAGGCAGAAGAAACAAGACTAAAATAGAATAATTATGTCAAATGTCTGGATATGGTAAAGTAAATGCAGGCAGTATGAAGTGGAAAATAACAGGGGTGGTTTGGGTTGCAGTGGCACTCACGCCTACTGTACCAGTAATACCATACAAGGGTAAGAATATAAAGGCCTAGGGATTGTTATCAGAAATATCAGGGTTTGGATACACTTAAAGTAAAAGTAGAATCCAAGCGGGAAATGTCATTAGGAAAGTACTGCTTATTTGAGAGGAGCTTGAGGAGAGAAAATGGGCTGCAAAGGCAGTGAGAAGGTGGGCTCAAATTAAGAAAAATGGAAAAGAAAGAAAAAAAAGATAATCAAAGAACAAAGAACAACAGTAAGTGAATCTTCTGGCAGCAAAAGCATGGACACCTACAGACATCAATGATGCCAATCTGCAGACCTGAGTCTGCCAGGGCAATTGAGCGTCCCCCACTGCACAACCCACCATCCTTTGTATCAGGTCAACACCTGACTGGGGAGGGAAATAGCACTGGGTCACAGTACTTGTAGAATTGTGCTATAATGGACAGAGATCTTAAATTAGATTTAAGAGCTAAAATTAATTGTTTCATAGTTGCACATAAATGCCTGCATAATTATATAACAGCCAATTAATATTAGTAGCTTTTTATTTCGCCAATTGGATTATGGATTATTTTGGTTCCGTAGATTGCTGATGGATATTATTGGCTGCTTTGCTTGCTACCTCAAAGTGTGTTCACTAATCAATAAATACCTTGATTGGTTTGTGTAAGCTAAATCTCAAGTGTCTGATCCAAATGGGTAGTACTAACTCTCAGCTGTAACAGGTGAATAACTCACAAAATGAGTAAACTGAAAACAGTACAGAAGATACACTTTGACTTTAATAAGAGTCTTTATATTGACTTAATGTCATTACATACAGAGAAAGAAAAATGGTGTTCAGATGACATCTCAATGAAGGAAACACACACTTAGTTGAAACCCAGAAAAGTTTCAATTCACATCTCATTTTAACACAAAGACCTGATATCAGGTAAGGGTCCTGAGGGCTCCCATGCTGTGAGCCAATCACTATTTTCATAATTTACTTCTGCAGTTGAATACAGAGTTCAATTCTAAAAAAACTTTATAACTGAACCTGCTTGAGGTTTCACATTTTATAGGGGATTGGACTGGAATTTAGAAAAAGGAGTCTAATAAATTAGGAATGTTATCTGGTCCAATAAAAGGTGAGATAGCAGAATAACAAAGTATGTGAATGCAAAACCTTAAAAGGAAAGCAAGCCTTAAAATGAATGAGACATCAAAAAAGGTATGTTTTGTTCTGGGATGTCTTAACCATTTTGCTGTTAGTAGGGCCTGTACGTTAATTATTTCACTCTGTTCGTCACCAGTGAGTCCTAAGTTTGTGCACAAATATTACAAATAAATTTATAATATATTGTTACGTAAATATTAGTACACAGATGATTCAGTACATATCAACTATACTGCACTTTCTGGAAAATCCCAGCACAGTTTGTCAGAACAGAAACGTGTGAGTTCAACTTTATTCTGAATTAAACTGAAATTCATGTAGCCTGTTTGGTTGTTTTAATCCTTTGCCAGTAGAAGAAAGGAACAGTGTTTATCCAGCTCCAAAAAAATTACTTCCGCACAAAATTTATTGGCAGACCTGATCCAAACCACCAGTAGTTTCAGGACAACTAAAATCACTCTTCAGCTAGCTCACAATTTTCCAAACAAGAATACAAAATAAACCCTCTCGTACTCCTGCAGATGAGCATTCTGTGCCAGAATCAGTAAAACTTTTGGTCATGGTTCTGGACCCACTGGAGCCTTCCCACTCTGAGAAATGTATTTGTAGCTATGTCTGCAGCCAAACCACAGTTTTGCTTTCTCTGAGTGCAAAGTCATCTTACCCATTCATTTTCAGAAATCCTTTTCTCGCATTTTTTTCACAGGACTGAAAACTCACAGATTCAAAGCAACCCAGTCACATACCAGAGCAGTAATTTCTTTAGGTTAGATCATCAGGATAAGATATTCCTTTACAGCTTGCAAAGGAGACATTAAAAAGAACATCATGTCAACACCATTGTCTACCCTTTCTCTGTAGACTATTTTTCTAAGGATCAGTGAATGTCAACCTAGGTGACTTCATAACCCAAGATGACATTAAAAAGTGGAATACTCTCGATAGCTTGTCTTCTATTTTGCTGTCAGAGGTAGGATGTGAAAGACCTGGTGCTTCTAACGCCAGAGATTTTTTTTCAGCTCTAGGTGACTCCCAGCTCATGTGTTATCCCCCTCTAGGCCACAGTTTTCCTATTTGTGCTTGCTTGGCAAGCACATTTCATTGCTTAGTTTGAGCTGGGTGGATAAGAAATCAAATCACTTTTCACATAGTGCTGGTCATAGACTTCTGCCCTCATACTTTAGGGTTTATGAGCTGTTGGTTCTGTGGTCCTCACCCTACCTTTTTCCTCTCTGCACACAGCTGCAGCTTCTGCAAATGCACATCCATAGCTGTTACCATGACATTGATCTCTCCACATGGTCTGCAGCTGTACTGATGCAATGAGGGACAGGATTCCCATCCCCCAAATCCTAAATGTAAGCAAGACCATAGCCAAAGGTATAAAGCTGTTAAGAGCTGACGACAGGAGAAGAGAATTAGCACCTATTTCTTTTTGATTCTGCAGGTTGCGTATCCAGGTACTCATTGTGGTGGCTTCTCCTTGCCAGCAGTGGACGTGAAGACAAAAGTATGTCTGCTGTTCTAGCAGTCGATTGCTAAATTGCTTGTTTAGCTGCTGATTGTCCAGTCGATGGATACATTAGAGCAGAATTTAGCTCCAACCAGCTGAGCAGCTCACTGTCAGATCTTGTCCACAAACCATAACTGTGCATGGGCGTAAATTCAATAGTCACTATGCTCTGCAATGGCCCCGTTTTGTGGCTGACCCTGTTCTGAGGGTACTTGTGTTTTCCCTTTGTCTAGTTCTCTTTTTACATCCCGTTTCATTCCCCTTCTCCTCAGCAACACCTGCTTATTATGTTTGGTATTAAGGTTCTACCAAGTACAAACATGTGCCAGGTAAATCAAATGGAAAGGTAGTCCCTATTTCAGCTTTAATATCAATAAAATACTGCAGGATATCAGAACAAGGGACAAAGAAGGCAATTTAAACCAGACATGGTTAGTAAATACACTTGAATTTGGAATAGCAGGTGAAGCAAAACCATGAGATCCACATCTCTGAAGACAATTGTTCTGAGGAAGATGAATTTATTAGTATAGACATGATTTATGAGACATCAGCCATGCAAGGAAAACAGAAGGCTGGGAATATTTATATACTATGCTTCTAAAACAATTTCTGGCAGCTGCAAGTTCAGGTTTGGATGATTTTGTTCTCTTTACAGGTCCAATTTGGGATGTCTGGTCCAAACCAAACTTCCTCATAGATAATAGATTTCCAGTCTGTTACACTCCATTGCTGAAGAGTGAGAGGTGAGATTCACTTGTCCTGGACTGAAATGTGCATAATGCAGTCTATTTGTGATTCTGTGATTTGTTCCAAATTCTCTTTATTATTAGTTGAGAAAAAAACCCATGTTTTTAATCCCAGATTTATGTCGTGTGGTTTAGGATAAGCCATCCAGGGCAGCGCATATCACATCTCCAAAGTGAGTTTTTCTCCAGGAACTATGAAGGGAACTAATTTTAGATTAAGGCAGCTACAATATGAGTATATGCAATTTAGTAAGTTGAATTCTACCTTAGTCATTAAAAGACCACAAAGGGTACGTGGAATTATAACAACAATATTGCAAGCCTTGAAATAAAATGTACAGGAGTACATACTTAAAAAACCAGGGATGCCTTGATTGTTACTGATCTTGTCTGCTTTTCAGCTGGAGACTCACCTGAATCTACAAGGTTAGTTTGTCCAAAAAACTACTCTGGGTTCCTCTCCTTGGTGGAGCTATGTCAATGAAGACCAAAGAATCTGAGATGCAACAGACCTGACAAAATGTAGACAACTTAAAATGAGACAAGTCTCTCCCAAGACACTCCTTATTGCCTCATCTAAGTGCTTATTTCAGCTGGGTATCCCGAACCTGCTGAGATGCCCAAGTATCCTGCCAGGGTTACAATTTGGAAGGGCACAGGTCTTCCGTACGTCCTTTGTAACATCTTTAGTATTTAGTTTTATACGGCATGGTGCCAAGGGCTTCTGTATAACCTGCTGCATTTAGACTTAGGTCCCCACTGACCTAGAAGATCTCCTTCCTACTGTTGGCATAAGTAACTCAGCTGTAGGAACACTCTTCTAGTGAGACACAACTATATTTTATGACTTCTTTCAAAAAGAGTCTATTCATTCATTTATGAAGAAACAGGTGTTTGCTTTTCCCCGCCTTGATTGCAGGAAAGCACTAACGTAAGTAAGTATGCTTAGATATCGTCAATACTAGTGTTAATAACTGGATTCTTTCCAATTTCAGAAACTTGTAAAAGACGTGTATCAGTTTCAGTCAGGAATTTTTTTTTTTTTTTCCTGTGGTTCATTATAGAACAGGGTGTTCCATGTTCTGCTTCCTGGGCTGTGTGTACATTTTCAATCCCTTCCAACTCTAACCATTCTATGATTCTAAAAGGGAAAAATATTACAGGATGCAGAAACCAGAAATCCACTTTACATCCCTTTACAGTGATTTTTCTCAGGGTCTTTTTCATGCAATTAAATACTTCCTCTTGCCTGTTTCCCCATCTATTCCTATGGCTCCTGCATGCCGAACTGTGGAACGGCTCAGATTCAGCAAAGTATCTGGAAAGATCTCTCAGTGGAGATGTGCTGTGAATGGGTATGTAACACTCTGGTTGTAGAGGGTACATCCAGCTTTTATCAAGTAGTTTCCCATTTCAGAGTGTTATAACTTTTATGCTATAATAAAATAGGTGAGAAACAGTCCACAAACAAGTTAGTTCCATAACTGCTATGAGTCAAGTTGCAACTAGTTAGCAATATAATTTCTAAATTACTCTACATGATGGGATGCCACAATTTTGAATTATTATCTTAATACTTCTTTTCACTGCTCCAAGTGTTTCTCATTTTCTTACTGCAACCAGTGTAATAGAATGCTCCATGCAGGATTCACTGACTTGCAAATCAAATTTGTCTGTTTTCTTCTACATATTAATATGGTTTTTAGTCTCATAAAGTTCTAGATATTTTTTACTAACTGGACACTGTTACAAGAAGGCTAACCTGTGATATCTACAGTATCTCTGGTATATTCTTATGTCAAGTGCATGAGAAGGTTAAAATGCTTATACATAGAATGAATTTACGGCTAACATTTTTTCCAAAGAATTCAAGGCAAAACCCTCCACACTTTCATCACCATTGTTAGATTAGAGAAACGCTTTTTTTTTTTCCAGCAAATACATTTAGCAAACAAAAAGGCATCAATGAAAATCTTTAGTTGTTCATATAGCTTCTTTTACATGGAGACAGTTATGGCTGAAGTTATTAACCACGTAAACTGAAGCTGAGCTTTTAAAACTATTTTGATCCTTGAGTAGGAAACAAACATCTCCAGATCATTATTACACTTGAGATATCAGTGATAATTTGGAGTCTATATTGCTTTGTGTCTTCCACTATTAGTTAGAAGGAAAGGGATGTATTTTCAATTTCCATTTAAAAAAATAAAAATAAAAATCCCTCAATAAACTGCCTATGTCAAAAGCCAATTCTGAGAAATGTTGTTCTTTGTTTGCTTTGTTTCTTGGTGGCCAGATTTCTTTCAAATAACGGATTTCTTCTAAACTGGTAGCTAAGCATAGCTCTTCTGTAGCATAGATTTAGAAAATGTTTCGAATTAATTACTAGATCTAAACTGTAGTTGAAGTGCCAATACAATTAAAAAAAAAAAAAAAGAACAATGCTACGTTTTTATATTACTCAGCTTTGCCACATTTCAACAGAGAAGACTGAAAAGAGCGTGAACACATGCACATATTGAGCTTTGATACGAAAAGTGTGAGCTTTGATATGAAAAGTGTATGATTCAAGTAATGCAATCATTTACCAATTCTGGCTTTCATTTTGGACCTCACACAAATGACTTCCACTCCCAAAACTAATTGCCTTTTGCAGTTTTGTATGTTAGACTTTAAGAGCACTTTTTGAATGATAAGACTAGAAAGGAATGCAAGCTATTGCCCAAGGAAACCTTGAGTTGTCCTTACTGCAAACTTTTAAGAACCATATAGAAAATCATCTGTCAGGCATAGCCTATCTATAACAGATCCTCTTCTGGGGACAGAAAGGAGGAAATAAGTGTCTCAAAGTTTCTGGCTGACAATTTTTAAAATTATTCTGTTATACAGTGCTTATGCACAGTTTCTGATAGTTCATTTAGTTTTGCGTTTTTTTTTCCTTGGTTATGAATAGTCACATCATGGCTTCAAGTTTCTCTGTGTTGTGACAGGAAACGTACTGCAATCATGGCATCACAGAATGGTTAGGGTTGGAAGGNACATGTCCTTGTCCTTTCTATGTTGAGGACTCCAGAGTTGGACACAGTACTCCAGGTGGGGAGCACAGAGTAGAGGGGAGAATCACCTCCTGTGACCTGCAGGTCACACTTCTTTTGATGCAGCCCAGGATGGGGTTGGTTTTCTTGGCTGTCAGTGCGCACTGCGGGCTCATGTTGAGTTTCTCATCCAGGAGCACTCCCAAGTCCTTTTCACCAGGGTTGCTCTCCAGCCATTCTCCACCCAAACTGTATTTGTGCCTGGGATTGCTACGTCCCAGTTGCAGGACCCTGCACTTGCCTTGGTTGAACTTCATGCGATGAGTTCAACTCATGTACCTGAGTTACCCGACTTCCAATGGAAAGAGTGACCTCTTGGTCCAAAGTACTAAGAATGTAGACCATGAATTTGGAGTAGCTGCTTAACTCCTTGACAGCCAATGTAAGGGACGTTAATCCCTCTTTAAATCTGGTAGTCAAACCTTTACTCAGTAAAAACAGCAAATTAACACATTCTCACTGGAAATTTCTTAGTGTGGCAATTGTAGAGATTGATCGATTACCCAAACAAGAAAGACTCATATTTAACTGTGCAAAAATAAAATAAAAATATAATTTTGGTTTCTATAAACAATAAATTTCCAAATAGCAATATGCTAGGGTTGGTTTAAGTTACTGATTTCAGTCGTGAAGCCATCATTCTTTTTAAAAAGTTTATTTCTAACCAAGAATCAGAGTAGTACTTTAGAACAGATGTTTTGTCAAACAAATCAAAATGGTATGGAAATTAAAGGATTTAACTGGCTAGTCCCTGTGGATAGTCAGAGTGACTACCATGATTACACTGACAGTTTTATCTCCTATTTTATTAGTTGCCAAGATGACATCTACCCTTGGGGGGGGGGGGACAAAAAAAAAAAAAAAAAAAAAAACCACTATTTTTTCATATTTTCCTCTCCTATGCTCTCTCACCCAGCATCTCATCTCTGGTAGCCCAATAACCTCCTGAGAGACTCGAAACTTCTACATTCATGTGCCTTACCTTTCCCTGAGCTTGTTTTTTTTACATGGCACCTACCCCCATCTGACAGTACTTCTTTGCATTATTACCCTATTGGTTATCTCCCTAAGAATAATCTGGAGTAGAAGGTGAGTTGGGTTGTGTGGAGGAAATTCGTGATGTTCCTTTTTGCAAAACAAAGTCAGCTGAAAGGTCTGACAGGTGTTTTGTGGAGCTAAGAAGGTCTATGCAAAGCCTGAACCGCACAGAACAGTATGAATTTTAATCAAAGGCGCTAGTTAAGTTGTCACTAACTTCAGTGGAACTGAAGAATTGAAGAAACTGGAATTTTGCCTTCATCACTTGAGCTCAAATCCAACTTTTGTAGTTCAGATTTGTATAAGGGCTGGAAGAAGAACTTCCACAGTCAAATCTCTCAAACTGTTGCTGGTTTGTTTGGTTTTTGGTGTTGTTTTTATTTTATAAAGAACTTTATATAGATTTATCTTTAAAAGATACTTACAGTTGCAGAACCCATTGGAATTAATTTTTAATTTTTAAAAAAATTTAATTACTCCACCCTTCCAGGGAATCCACATGAGGAAGTGGGAATTAGTATGCTCGATTACCCTTTGTAACATGGTTCCGGATGTCAGTTTTCTTAATCTTTGTTTTCTTCCCAATTATTTTGCCCATAGACCATGAATTGTAGCATATCTTACAGACATTCTTTATAGAACAAATGGATTTCACTATTTAAACAGGTGTGGCACGCTTTAAAGAAGTACATACACTAGTATTATTTCATTTTAACAATACAAATAAAGCTCAGGTGACTGTGGCAAATTAATGAAAATTTCTGAGTACAGCGGATGGGGTAAAATAATGGAACTATCTCCCAGGACATTGAGTATCTGGAGGTTCTAGACTGCCTCCTATCACAATCAAGAGAGACGCAGTTTTAATAACTATGGTAGGCAGTTTATTAGGCTTTCTGGTGGTGATAACCCTGGTCTCATCAAAGTTGTCATAAGTAATTCAGATAAAAAAAAGCACCCTTGCCCTTATCTCAGAACGTGGAAGGATATGGGAGACCTTATCACGAGTGACTTCCCGTAGTGCTGCCCGCTATACAAATAAAGAACAAAAGCAGCTGTGTTGGAGAGGAATTATAATCCGATATCAAAATGCTGGCAACAGCATACAGCTGCAGAAATACTGAAGAAAATGGGAAACAATGGAACAATATTGAGTTGTACTATGAGGAGAAACCTCGAACCAGCATATTGAAAATGGGGCATAAACAGGGGAACCCCAAAAAAGGAATGAGAAGATGTACAGATGCCTTGTGCCTTCTGAGAGCCAGCAGGCCGCATGGAAGGAGGCAAGACAGCTTGGGTTTAAATAAAACAGAGTATGGGGAACCTGTCAAAGCTGACTTTGTGATATTGCCATGCAAATGAGTGGAAGCAAAGATTGTGGAAAATAAGAAAGGTGAACTGGGCAATGCTGCACTAGAGCAAAAAGGCAAACACAAGCCACACTTTTCTTCAAGCTAAAGGGGGAAGATGTGCAGGTCTGTAGCCATTCTGCAAGCGGGTTACTCTTGACCAACACAAGGGGTGAATTGTGTGTACAGTAATCCCTAGTGCCACAGCTTTTTGGCCTCAGTCTGCTAATTCAACACAAATTTCATTTAGCAAATGGAAGCTGGGGCCCCACTTGGAAGAAAATACCACTCTGTTGCCTGGTGTGCAGGTCTGTCTGTGCATGACCACGAAGTGAGTTGCTGCCTTATCTCTTTGCCTCAAAACACTTATTGCACTCATTTGCCAGAGCCAGAAAAGGCAATTGTAAAGCAATCCCCCCTCCACCCTAAACTTGAGCTTTCATTTTGTGAACACAGCATCAGCACTGCAGCTTGCTGATTGAACTACAAGTATTTTGGCAAAGTCAAAGTGCCACAAAATGACAGGCCCTTTATCTTTCTCTCTCCTTTGCCCCGGAGACAAGCAAAAAAAAAAAAAATTATGCAGTTGGATTGGCTCATTTTCAGTCACCTGTTCCTTCAGAAAAGTTCTTTCTTCTAAAATGTGCAGCCCCAAAGCTGATGTCATTTATTGGCAATAAATATTGATAAGGAAAGAGAAGAGAACGCACATATATATATACAACCCTAGAGTGAGGAGCGCCTATCACTCCTGCCACTTTTCCTAAGGTACAAGAGGACTCTGGGTGGACAGAGGTAATGTATGCAGAATTTAATTTCAACCTTATAGATTTTACCCATAAGGTCACTTGGTTGGTATTTATCAGGCACTGTGCTCCAAAGGCTAATGCAGTTGATATCTATGTTGTACCGATGTAAAAGAAAATGTTTGCTTATAATAATCCCAGAGGAAGAATTTAATAATAAATTATAGCTTCTACTTAGACAGCAAACCTTCCTTCTGTGTAAGTGAGAAATGGCTTCAATGAAGTCTAATTCCTATATTTCTTTAAGTCAAAGGGCAACACTTTGACTTACTTCCTTCATTCTTCAAATGTGAACATAAATCAAGCCATTTTGCAGTGGGTGATCAATCATGCAAAATGTTTTTCTACTGTAATTTGAATTATTTTTATGTTGAATTTATTTTATTTGAGTGTTGAGATATACCAGTACAGCTGAACTGATAACTTTGCCATCTAGAAGTGTTAACTATCCATTCAAGTTTTCAGGTTTATACAGTATTAAAATGTCTATTATATCTTACAGTATGATAAATATTCCCACTCTCACAAACTTTCAAAGCTGATATGCCCCAAAAGATTTATCAGACGGCAGAAAAAAAGGCTCTGCTAAAGAGTGAAGCACCAGGACTTCACACGAAAAGCCTGGACTATATTTTTCAAATAGAACTTTGTTTCTAGCTTTTTAGATATAGATTTTGGGGTTTTACATTCAATCAAATTTGCATGAAATTCTAGTTTTCAAGTAGAGCTATCTAAAAGTGCATTGTTAGCATTTGTCTTTCACAAGCATAGAAGTGGTTTAGTGGATTGAATACTATTGACACAGAAGGATAATTGTATCTGGGAACTGTCGTCTTTCTACTTTGAAAGTAAAGCCAAATACATTTACTCCAAGGGGCAGATTTGATAGTACAGTCTGACAATTGAAGATGTGCTGTAGTATTTTAATCAAGTTTAATTATGGATCTAGAAATGCTTTATGTTTCCAGTTGCAGCACTTACCTGGGGAGTGACACAAAGATCTTGTTTCTGAATATAAGGACAAGATAACTCCTTGGTGGCCAAAGATATCCCTTCAGTTTAAGACCTTGTTCTTCATTAATATGAGTGAGATCCCTGCCTCTACCTCGTGCAAGTGATTGCCTTATGCAAGCATGGGAAAACAAGATAAAGACTGAATATCTAAATAACACAAAGTCTTTGGTGTGATAGCATATGTTTTGTTGATATACATCACGCTATAGAATACGGGACAGAAATGCAGCACAATCAATCTAGCTGCAACCTATCCAGCACCAGAAGCTTTATAGTCACCAGACCACATTCTCTTGGTGTTTTCAAAGGCCTTCTAAGACCTAAAATTTCTTACCCCAAGCCCTCGTAATATAACTATGAAGCCCATTTAACTCAGACACAGATCTCTGCCCGGCAGTGCTCTGCTGCCATTGTTGTTAGAATCGTTTTGAGAATTGATGCACCAAGCTCATTACCTCGTGAGCTCATGAAATAGTATGGTACATTGTGCATAGAATAACCTAACAGCTTTTGGTCCGAATTCATACCATTTAGTCTCGCATTGCTACCATGCAAGTGAAAAGAGAATAACGTTTTTACTTTTCCTCTTTGATTTAATTTCCCTAGAGGTAGGTTCAAGCTCTGCATAGCTGGGAATCTAAAAATTAGAGAACTTATCTTGTTCCAACAGTGGCTTGATAACCTTCTTCTGATACATGGACTTATGTGCTATGTTTGTTCATGGGTACTTTGTTGTGAATATTACCCTTAACATCCTTTGGTTGAGTGTAAAAGCAAGATGGTGCATTGATGTTTTCTGCTTAACCAATCACCAATCTTAGGCAAAAGTCTCTCCTGTGTTGTAAAAATGATGAATGCTTCTTGATATGTCCATATTTATTAGAACCTAAACTCAGAGGAGGTCACTCAATCTCAAAGCTAAATGCTGCTGAGATCATTGTTACATTAAGCCCTTTACCATTACATTATACACTGCGACATATACGTTGGAATCCTCCTGTTGCAAACCAGTGTGGAATACTCCTTTTATGTGAACATAAAAGAGGTCTCACAGAGAAGGAAAAGATGTTTGAAAAACTTAATATATTCCAGTTTTCTGGTAGGCGTTTCCCAAGCCCTCTGCCCAGGGTTGAATTTTAGTCGGAAATTTAGCCTCAAACAAGAGTGGACCTGCTTGTCCCCAGTTAGAGATCACAACTTATAGCTTGTTCTCCAGTGACGATAAAAGTATTGGAACTGCTGTAATATTTATAAATACAAGTCACACCACACCATCTGAGAAGAAAACTAAGATCATAATTATTACTATTATCCCTACAATAAGCAGCAGTTTCGGACAGCACAGATGTAGCCTGACTCATTCACACAGGACTAAATAGCCAGTAAATCCACTGACTTCAGTAACATAAACACAACATAAAATAAAGGAGATCAGATCAAAAATCCAGAGGCGATTTGGGGTGTTAGACAATGAGCAGGTTATAAGTGATGCTATAAATGCTGTCTCTTCCAAGTCATCATTCTAGGAACAGGAAATATTTGTCCTGTTGAGGGAAAGAAGAATGAATTGTGTTTCCAGGACCGTGGTAGCTTGCTGTTAGTTCTCTTGATGTGAAACCATTCTTCATTTCCTGTCAGAATGAAAAGCTTTCAACTCATTCATCTCACCTAAAGTCAACACATTTTTTTAATCACTTAGAAGAGTTGTGTTTGTGGATTATTTATATTTACATTGTATATCTATAGTTTTGACAGGTGTTATCCCAATCAGGCAGGATTTCCCAGATCTCTACCACTGACTTGTACAGCTCATGCTGCAGATTTTTCTCAGACACCAGTTCTAAGGTTTATTATGTTTGATGGTTTTTATTACATTTATTTTCCTTACTTGCTTCAGTCTGTTTTAAAATAGGCAATTGAGCTCAAAGTTACTCTTCCTTGGGATTTTGCCACACCTTTACTCTTTACCAATTAAAAAGAAATAATTTCCTATATATCCGCGATAATACAAAGATATGTAATAACTACTTTTTTTGATATGTAGAAAAAATATCTCATGAATATGGGAGGTTTCAGGCTGCGTACACATTGTGCGTTTGTTTCTATAAGGTATCTTAGCAGCCAGAGGGCAATAGCCAACATTATTTCGTGAAGGGGTAACGTATAACTTCAGGGCAACTATCGCCATTTACTGGAGCCATTGTAATGCTGACTTGATGAGGAAAAAGGGAGCAGGAAAGGAAAAAAGACAACTGTTGATGTGTTAAGTGCTCCACTAAAAAATTCCAGTTCCCAATAGGGATGATGCTTTCTTGAGCCAGATGTTGATGTGACCCTACTGAACAAATTAACAGATTTTTTTTTTATACAAGGAGGCAAAGATAAAAGAAATGGTGTAAATTCCAGAAGGGGTTGATCCATCTGTTACAAGAAACGCACAACTTCTTCTTAGTTGCTGTGTACAGTCTCAGCTTCAATGCAAGGCAGAGTTTTCTCTCTGTAGGACACAGTGGTACCCATGTTAGTACACTCACTCACAGAGTTTCAGCACATTCGACTGTATTAGGTACCAACTAAAGTAACCTTCTCTGCTTGGCTTTGCAACAGTTTTCTTTCTTGTTCACATACGACATTACACCACAAACTTTATGCCACAGAGATTAATGGATTTTGGGTTTTGTTTGTGCTTTTTTTTCTTCTTTTGTAGAGATGGATCTACTGACTGCAATCGTTTTACTGGCTGCCTTGCTACACCATTCTGATGGACAGGTAGGAACATTCATCTATGCAAAAGAGCCATATCTGAGCCCATTCTACAGACACCTGACATGGCGTAGTCTGATCTAATGATCTCTAGGGATTTAAAATTCAAGGTTGAAATTATTGTTAAGGTGTTAATAGAATACAATAAAGAAGAATTCTTGGTTTTCTCAGATCTTTGCAGTAAAATATTTCTTCTGCCATTCTCTCCACAAAAATAATTTTAAAAATACATTTCCCCCCAAAAAAATATGAACTGAAGAGATTCTAGAATTGTTTAGCTAAGTATCAGAGTCTTCACCTCTCCTTAGAGAGAATTAATCTTGTAAGATATAGGTATCTACTGTGTAAACATTTGAACATGAGCTACTCACCAAGATATACTTAATAAGGAATGAAAAGAAGTAACTATTTCAGGGATGCCAGACTAGGTAGGGCTGGCTGGGCATTTGGTGCTATTTTAAGCCGCTGACTACAGACTTTAAAACCTAGAATTGAGCTCTGAAGTCAAAGCAGTGAGATTCATTCCTATTTCTTGAACATTTCATAATTTAGTCTCTCTCATTTTACACTTTTCTCACTGGCCATAAAGGTAAACTGAGATGAATTTTAAATATTTACATCTATGGTATAGCTATGTAAAATTAAATAAGGTGAAGCAGTGCCTAGAAAAGGGACCATCACACCAATGGTGAATCTCAGTGAAGCATCAAAGCATTAATTGTCCAGATCTCTGTCAGGCACTCTCTACAAGCAGAGGAATGAGAAAGACATACTTGAAGAGAATGGTTTTTCCAGTCCTAAGAAAGTGTTCAGTTTTTGTGGCATGAGCTACCTCTGTTCTCTCCAGTAATGACAAAGAGAGCAAAGGTGTCTACCTTAGATAAAAATATCGCATTTTAGGTGGGAAGAATATTTTCTTAAGGGATGTTTTGTTTTCCAACATAGGCATTGTAACTTTTTTTCTCTGCAAGGATTCATGACCTGACATCACTATGTAAGAGAGAATCTAAAACCTTCATTACTTTCTTGACCTTAGGTATTTCAGAAGATGGTCTGCAAACAGCATTAATTTCTGATCCAGGCTCACAAACTTCCAAAGCTTACAGCTGACAAGAGCTAGAGACCTTTTTAGTCCACACAAGAGGTGAAAGCCCATCTTGAGATTTGGTTTCAGAGATAAGCTTTCTCCATGTTTGGTGTGGAGACATCTGAAGATAGAATTCCTACTTATAAATTTCATTTAGAGTCACCGCTCCTTATGAAAAGTGCAATTCAAATCAAGGAAGGGAGGAAAAAACAGTCAGGATTTATAAGAATAGAAAAACCCACAAAGGAAAGTTGGATGTTTCCAAGAAGCTTTACTTTGACGTGAAGCTCATAATTTATCTAGGTAATTAAACTTCTGAGAACTGAAACCTTCATTTTTATTGTTTTCCAGATTTTTCAGTATAAACAAATGGAAACTTTCTCCTATCCTTATTCTAAGTTTCAAAACGAAAAACAGATCCTTGACCAACACAATGAAATACGGAGGTCTGTATTTCCCACATCCAGGAACATGCTGAAGATGGTAAGCCATGCATTGCAACTAGCCTGCTTTCCACATCATTAGCAGAAGATTGTAGCCTTCTTAAATAATGCAGCTCAGTGAACAGAGAAGGTAGGAAAAGTGCTCTGGAACTGAGGTGAAGAAATCAGAATTGCATCCCTTTGCTTCTGCAGGCTTAATGCTTAATTTTGCACATTTTGATGCTGCAAGCACTTGTAAAATCAGCACAAATGTCTTTGGATAGTCCCCAAGTGTTGTTTGAAACCTTTCTCTTAACCAACACGTCTTAGTTTCTCCACTTAGAAAAACTCAATTAAGCAACATAGGAACCATTCCATGTTTGGGATTATTTGTCTACAGGAACCATATGACCACAGGTTTTCCCCAAACACATCTGTTTATTGCTGTCAAAAGGATAGCAACAGTGCCTGCACAGTGAATCACAACCTCTTGCCTTACGTTTGTTCACAGCAACAGCAAGCCTTTTCAGGGAGAGCGTTTAAATCAGGAATAAGGCACAAAATGCAGTGGTGACTCTTGTTTTATGGATGGCACCCTTTAGACTCTGGGATAAGCAGCTCCCTTAGAAAAAGGGAAACACATGCTCTGGATAAAGCAAAGAGTATGTAAAGCAAAGGTGTAGCAGCAGCACACGCAGCAGCATGCTTCCCAATTACACTTTTTAGGAGAAGGAGGGGAGGTATAAAAGAACCCTTAGATCTGCATGGCTGTTTGTCCTCAGCTGAGCTTGCTTTGACCATCACTGCTCTCATCCCTGTCACCCCTGTTGTTCTTTGTTATCTCTGTCCCATGAGGAGATGAGCTGGTCCGTGCTTTTTGGTTAAGTCTGCATGTGAGACTTGCAAACGTTTCCCAAGTTCAAAGTCCAGCTGGTGTCTATCACCACATCTCAGCTGCACCTGGGCTGAAAATCAGTTTTATACCACTCCAGTGTATCACACCCTGCAAAGTTCACCCAGACACAGAGCCAAAAGAAAACAACAGTATGTTATAAAATTCCTATTAATTGGAACCATCTGGAGATCAGGACTGTGTGAGACTGTGCAGAATAACCTGCTCTGCAACCTTTAAGAGCTGAAGAAATGTGCTGCCCGTGCCCCAGTGGCATAAACTGGCACAAATTCACCACCTTTCTGTTGAAGTCCACAGTCGCTCCCTGTTGTTTTTTAAATTCTCGTGGACTGCGCTAACTTATCTGTGTTGTGGACACCTCTTCCTTTGTGTCTTTCAGGTGTGGAGTGAAAAAGCTGCCAGAGGTGCTGAGAAATGGGCAAATAAGTGTGCGATGAAAATCAGTCCAAGAGAAGAGAGAGTCTTTAATGGTATGTGACAAATCTGGAGCCTAAGCTGATCAGTTAATGACAGTTTGCAGATGATGCCTATGCATGTGAACCTGAAAAAAAGGATAGCTTTTAATCTGTTGTAGAGTATTTTTTCAGGATTATTAAGCACAAAACCATCATCTTTGTCAGATAAATATGCTGAAAGACACATTGTTGGAACTTGAGTGGGAGGGATGTTATGTACTTGCCCTATTTCTGTAATTTTCTTCAAGTGTCTACTTTTGGCTCCTGCTGAGGCATGACAACGTAATAGATGACCGTGATGGTATGACTGAGTACAGACATTTTTGTGTAACATTTTGTAGTCAAATAAATATCTGTGACTGAATGCTTGCCAAAATCAGGGTAACATTCCCAGCAGCTTTCATAGGGTCAGGTGTACCACCCTCTTCTTAAAAACACGGGGCAAATGGGGTGGGATTGTAGAGATTTTTCTTAGGATGTAACCACACCTCCTCTGCCCTACCTCCCACCCTACAGTTTGCTTCTCTCCTAAGTAATAAAATAGACTTACTTCTACTTCAGGTGTCACCTGTGGTGAGAACGTGTTGCTGTCGTCTTACCCGAGAACATGGGCTGAAGCAATTCAAGTCTGGTACAGTCAGTCCTCCAACTTCAAGTATGGATTTGGAGCAACCTCAAAAAATGTCAATATTGAGAGCTACACTCAGGTATGGAGACCTGACATAAACTGCAATGACATGCTAGAATTACAGGACTACAACTAGAGCAGCTGGGAGAGATTTTTCATCAGAAAAATAAAAAAGAAAAAAAAAGAAAAAGAAAAAAAATGTCAGTCATCAAATCATTTTCTACCATTCGCACTCTGATCCAAAGCTGAATGATAAATTAAAACTCCTTTTCATCTAATTCTGAGGTAATGGAACCAATGTTCAGAAGAACTGTCAAGAAAAGAAATACTATTCTGTAGAAAAAAAAACAAAAACATTCAATGTTTTTAATTTAGAAATAAATGTTTTCTATATAGGTGTTGAAATATCCAATTAAGAAATGTCAAAACAAAGTATCTATGATGAAAATATTAGAATTCAAACTTTAATGTCCTGGCAGAAGCTGTGTTCTAAAACATTTGGAAACTAGAGACATGGTTAACTTGGTTAGCATGGTTTTCTGTTTATTCTTTCTGACAGCTAAACTGTAAACTTAAAAGCTAAGTAGAAAAGAAAACAAACAAGAAAGAAAGAAAATTTAAAAAAATAAATTATCTTCTCATTCTGTTATTTTGTGAGCTCTTTGATGAGAATTCAGTAAAACCTGTCTCTGAAATAATGTGTTTATTTTTTGTTTTACAGATGATCTGGTACAACAGCTACCAGCTTGGATGTGCAGTTGCCTACTGTCCTATGAACCAGTTCAACTACTTTTATGTTTGCCGATACTGTCCTCCGTATGTTCTGCCTTTTTAGTCATTTAAAATGCAATCCTCAATGTGTTTTAAAAAACTCCTGCAGTTCACTGGTCACGTGTGGGATAAAATAATTACAGTTTATTTTAACCATTTATAATTTAAAAAATACTGTTGTGATTTGTGGGCATAACTTCAGGTTAAGTAGCAATATCTAGTTTATTTTCCATTGAAACACATATTAGGGAAATTTTAACATATGAACAAAGAAAAATCTGTCTCTGTCAGAGTAAGGCATCATGCTCAAGCCATCCTGCAACTCCGACCACAAATGAGAAAGTCAGATGCAAAGTGAAAGCCAACAGTATTTACCCATTTAAAGATTCCACTTGAAACAGCTGAAAGCATTTGCTGAGGTTATTTCCTTATAAGCCACAATCACCTTAAAGCCATTAGAAAAGCAGAACTAGGAAGTACAGGAGATTTTTTTTTTAACTGACAATGCTATATAATGCAAATAATCAATTAATTTTCTTTCTCTAAACCTTATTGCCCCTCTTAAAATCGAAGTTCTAGTATTCTAGGAATATCTGAAACTAAAACACCACTGCCTATGAAAATAATTTTAGCCAAAAACTTCCAGATGCCTTTCATTGTGATAAATAACATAAACTCCTGTTAATGGCTCAGAGCTGTACTTTGATCTTGTTTTGTGTTGCATTTCTTTCAAATTTCAGAGGAAATAATGCAGTGCAAATTGCGACACCTTACAGAAGTGGACCGAAATGTGCAGACTGTCCCGGCTACTGTGACAGAGGGCTCTGCAGTAAGTGGATATATTCTCCTACTTACAACAAACATTGTGTCACCTTCCATGCTAAAATTCCTCCTTTGTAGCATTTTATTTTTGTGTAGTTACTTCTTGCTAAATGGGTTAAACAACCCTAGAATTGCCCCTTCCATTTGCCCCCAGAAATAACGGTGATTAAATACCCCCACCAGAACAGGGGCAACCTTCAGCAGGGGGGTTGGACCAGAGGACTTCCAGAGGTCCCTTGAAACCTCAGCCATCCTGAGGTTAGGCAGTAGGTGCGTTGTCACACCCTCAGTCTTCTGCTGCCTTTTTCTGGAAAGCTCAAGACAAAATGTCTTGATGTACATCTAAGGGCAGAAACAGATTGTTGGGTTTCCCGCAACCATGTGTACAAAGATCTGTACAGGCTCCTGGGTTCTGCAGGTAAATGTATAGAGCAAGTCACAGCATACAGATGGACGGGACCTGCAAGATACCTGCATTCCCTTTTCTATAGTATTCAAGAAATTTTAACAGCAGAGCAAAAATCCAAAGATTACATAGACATAAGAATTTGGAATTTTTGGAAAACGCAAATGTATCAGACTGGGACTTGGTTTTCATCTAATATTCCATGGGTTTGTTTCTCTCTCTTGTATTCTAGCCAATCCTTGCAAGCATCAAGACTTCTTTGGAAACTGCAGAAATCTGAAAATCTTGTTTGGCTGTAACCATTCGCTGGTGAAGGAGAAGTGTTCTGCTACCTGCAGATGCACCACTCAAATCATATAACGTCCTGGTGGATGTGGCTATAGCCGATGTGAGACCAATTAGGAAAGAGTAGAACTCACTGTGAGGTGTATTCACTCTCAGTGCATCAGCTCAGATTGAAATCTCACCATTACTTCAGTTCCTAAATAAGTCTAGTAACTCAGAATAACCTCTGATGTTATTTTAGACTTTGTAGAAATCATGCTTAAGCTACTAATGGGTTACTTTGTGGTTTTCCTTGCAGTGGATCTCCCACTGATTCATTACTTTTTAGTGGGAAACACACCTTTGAAAAATTTCAGGGTTTTTGCAAAATATGTTGTATGCCACTTTATTTTCTTCTGTTACCTTTTCTTTGATTATCAATGGAATGTATTCCTGCTAATAAATACATGATTTACCACTGGTTCACAAACCGAGCTTTTCATTTAAGTTATTTATAACGCAATTTTTTCACTTGAGAAATTCCTTACAGATATTTTGAAGCTCTTTGATACTTCATGTGAGTGGGGATGAGGCAGGAAAAGACAGACAAAGGAAGAAGTGATGCCTTTTATTTTGTATGGCCAAAATAAGTGGCACATAGTGAATCTGCCAACTTTTACTCTGTGGTCTAGAAACACAAGGCTACTAATACATGTGTGTATGCAGGTGATAAATGATAATTCTTTCCATATGGCACCAACAGTCAAGAAATATGAAGCTTTTTTAAAGGATTCATACAAAGAAAGAGGTATATGTATCCCTTCCCAACCTCTCTCTGTCAGTCCCACACTCACTTGGAATTCATATTGCAGCATGTAGAAGAAAATACTGCTATAAAAACCAAACCAAAATAACATCAAAAAAAACAAGTGGATCCAAGTCCCCAGAAATTGCCATCAGAATATCTGTTTTCTCTCAGAACTTCCCAGGGGCCTTTTTAGAATCAATTCCTAGCAGTGCACATGTATAGAATGCTTCCAAGAGGATTAAATTCAGCTGAAGATCATAGATGTGCTTCCTCCCACCTCTGTTCGCAGCCAGGTCACCAGCCTAGAACTGCTGTATTGCTTCTAGTGATAGATTTCCTTGAGTAAAATTTTTATTTCACGTCTTTCCAGGCCCTTTACAATGCAGGGCATGACTTCAGAGGGCTACATCCCTGTATTGACCCAGAACTGAAGACTTAGAGTAGTTACTTGTCAGTGGCACTGGCCTTTCTGAACCATTTAGTGAGGGCCATTATTATAGTCATGCCTCTTTAGATACTGGTAATATTATTATATTGATAAAACAGAATCATCTTACAGCTTTGGGATTGTCTTATTTTAACATGTTATAGTTTTGATCTGATCTTTATATATCTAACTTTAATAAAAAGGTAGATACAGAGGAAAGAGCAGCTCTTTCCTTATAGTTTATAACCTTTGATATGTGTTAAAAAATGGACAAACATATGGAACAGCATCTTCTGACTGAACAGNAACATGTTATAGTTTTTATCCAATCTTTATATATCTAACCTTAACAAAAAGGAAAAGAACTAAAAATAATAAAAAAAAACTAAAATAAATATAAAAAGGAAATAGAAGCTCTTTCCTTACAGTTTCTAACCTTTGATAGATGTTAAAAAAATGAACAAACATCTGGAACAGTATCTTCTGACTGAACAGAGGAGCTCCTTCCCACTAACCTGCCTCTTGACACATCCTGCTGCCATGCAGGATGCACTAGGGTCTCCCACCAGCCCTCCAGCTGCTCCTCAAGACGGGTGCCAGTCTCTCATGGGTCTTGAGTCACATATGCAAGCCCTGAGCAGGACTGACCCCACTTCCTACCTTCCCTTCTTATTTGAGATCAGACAATAATTTTCTCCATGGGACTGCAATTCTGGTTAAAAACACTAGAGGGTGAACCATACCCAGACATTCAGCTATACTTTCTTTTCCCGTTTTGTTACCTGTATAAAGGGCTCCTCTTTCCACTAGAAATTAAAGTTCTGGGCCTGCCCTGGGTTGATCTCAACATTTACTTGCACAGACTTTCTTAGCTAATACTGGATGAATAAATAATCACTACCTGCAGAAACACTTTGGTAGTAGTTTCTTCCCTTCCATTTTTTCATCCTGCCTCTGCTGGCCAAATTGCTATCACATCGAAGTAATTTATACCATCAATTTAAGGTAATTTGTGATTTCTGGGATATCAATGACTAATCCTGGTAACCTTGATTTTCTGCTTGCCTGAAGATCAAGTTCAACATCATAACTGAGTGTTGCTGTTCAAGTTTCCCACAATCACAGCAACATTTGTAGAAAGTATAATTCAAATGAAAGCTGAGAGAGAATTTCCTAAGAAACAAGTTTTCCTCAGAAATTATTAATATAAAAACTCCTAGGTGTCTTACAGGAAGATACCTCATTTTGACAAAACTCTCAGGTGTTTTCTGGGATGCTTTCCAAGATTTAATTTCTGCTTGCAACCAATGAGAGGGGTGTTCAAACTCCTTCCCTGCACACACTTTCTCTTTACTCCCTCTCTCTCAGGGCCAATGAATATTTTAAGAGGAATGTGTTTATTGTCAGAGATTTCTGAGAGATCCCTCCCCAGAGAGACAGCTTTTGAGCTATTGATATCCAGCGACTGTTTTTGAGGGTGGCACCAGCAGTAGCTGGAAGAGACCTTCTGCATCATGAAGTGCAACCCTGGAGCACTGTGCATCCTGCTTGGTTACTGCAGGGTATCCAGGCATTAACCTTCTTCCTTTTGTGGGCAATTTCAAAACATTCTGCTTCACTGTTGATGTGGAATAGAATAGTAAGTGAAATGAAATGCTACCTGAATGATCCTGTTTCTCAATACAGATGTCAAAGGGAGCTTGGATGTTCATGTCCCTGGAAAGCTGAGATATTTCTGAATATGAATTTCCCATATACAGGTGAAGTAAAAGCAATATGATATTCATTGAGATCCAGTGTGTCAAATAACATTTTTCTCAACTCCCTGGCTGTTTTTTCACAACCTTTTTCTTTTTTTCTTTTCTTTTTGTACTGATGCCCTGAGAGTTGTTTCCTTTGTGGTATTAGCATATGCTTTTCGGTATGTGCTGAAGTTACATCTACAGAATTGTGCTAATTTTTAGATGTAGCTCAGGCAAGGAGCGAGAAACACCAAGAATTTCTTACAATCTCCATTCTAGTTCCAGATGCACTCACAAGAAGCACATATGCTGAGAGATGATAAGAGGAACTACTATGGTACAAGTCTAAGTCTTATCTGTGGAGAATGATGCAAGAGCTCCTAGCAGTTAACTTACATGACAAACACTTCAAACACAGAATTTTGGACAAATGTTATGAAGTAAATTTAACGGTCTCACAGCTCATGAAGAAAAAACGTGTCTGATATTTAAACTGCAGTCGTCACATTATCTAATTTGGCTGTCTGAGAATCAGCCTCTGAGCTAAGCAAAATGGCAAGAGTTTCACTTTCAGTATCACGAAGTCTACCTGAGAATCATGGGCCTAAATTTTCTCTGTTTTCCTCCACCTATGGATATGACACAAAGAACAACTCTTTCATAAATCTTCCCTCATTCCTGTCCTTAACATATCACACCTACAATAACAGGTTAAGCAGATAAAGCTAAGACTTTATACTAAATGGGAAGCGAGGGTTGGAAACCTTGACATGGCATTAGAAATTTGTGTTCTCAGAGTATCCAATTAATTAATGCCCAAGAAACAAACCATAGCAAGATGCCTGAGGAAGAGCAAGCACAAAAGGGCCATCAGAGCAGGGACAGGACGAGGATGTTCCCCACCCCTGGGCTGCTCCCACTCTTCTGGGCCAGGCTGCCAAGGACTGGATTCCTCTAAGTGTAAAGGCCACAGTTAAACTGTGAAAAACAGGAGACGGACTTTCTCGTTAAGAAGCTACTTGACAGCTACTGTCTCCACTCTGGGCTGCAAGACATTTAACCTCCATGTTTCAGCCTCATCGACTGCAACACAGAGATAAACCGACACAGGCAGGGCAAGGAAGATTAATCAGTGAACTCTGAGAAAGAGCCTGTAAAGCACTAAGACCTGTTCATTATAATATCACATTTGGTCGCCACACCTCCAGTATAATTATATCTCAATTTAACCACAAGTCAAGGGGACACAGGGCTGCACAAGATACAAGTGAGGAAATGACACTCCCTCCAGCACTGGCCCACTGGTGGTGTTTGAAGGTTCATGAACTGGTCACTGGGATCCATCATCTGCTTTTGGGTTTGTGCAATGCAGCCACAGGGCTGTTCCCTGGGACTAAGAGATATTTTAACACCCACATAAACAAGTCTTGAAAAAAAGGCAATTTTAGGAAAAGTTGAGGTAACAGGTTGGCACTCTTACATACATTCAGGAAATGATACATGATCACTGTTCATTCTGTTACTGATGGACAACCCGTCACTCAACGTGTGTAACTGAAAATGTTTATCATCAGATTTTGGGTTTTTTTCCCAGTAATGGCAATGCTCATTTGAAACCGAATGACATTTTGCTCTTTCTGTTTTGCATCATTACCACTCCTCTGCTTTCTTCTTTTCTCCCACTTCTGCAGAAACGGTTGGAAGTAAAGGAGGAAAACCCAAGCTGCCAAACTAAAATCAAATAAAGACTTTTATTTGTTTGTTGGCATATTTAAATGAAACACAAGATTTTTTGGTTTACTCATTGACTTTAAAAAGACAAATTTTATTTTATAGCGTGAATAAACATTCACCTATCTTCTTCTAAAAGTCTTTTACCAATGTAAACATATCCCAGGAACCTGTACTGCAGATACTGTTGTAGCACAATCTGAATGATTCATGGGAATGTTTATGTCAGCTCAGAGGTGTGAAAAATTCTCACCTTCCAACATTTGTGTGCTGGTAGAAGTTCTACTGCAGAGAAGCTTATAGCAGTAAAATCTGTCCTTCACCAGAGATTCTTTTTTAATGCTGGATTTTATCAAAAAAGCTCTTTGGATACTAAGAGCTGTGTATCCAGCTGGGAAGGATTTGGCAGGATGCTCCACTGGTGCATGAATACAGGCTTCTCATGTACAGGTAGACTAACTCAAAGTTGAGTTCTGTTTTCACCACCTTGATCAATAAAGTCTAATGATAAAAGATTCTAGGCATAAATATTTCCAGCAAGTAAACGAGGTTACTAATTGGTTGTGACAATAGCGTATGTCAGAGTGATTCTGTTAACATCTGGTAAGGTCCAGATGAAGACCTGGGAGCACCTAGTTTGCACACTTTCTGGCAGTACAGGGACAGCATTCTTTTTCTTGATTCCAGGCAAAATCTGGGTGTCTGAGACAATGGCAGGAAATGAGGCAAACAACTTATGTCTGAAACTTTGGTAAATCTGGACACATTTTACTCACAAGCTTTTCCAGATCAAAATCAGGTTTTGAGTCTCCTCCCTGCGATTTTTATTCCAAAGCAGGCACTATTGTTGTGACTTGGTGGTTATCTGGCAGGCTTTCCTGGAATTCTTTGGTCTTGTGACTGTCCAGGGAACTGTTGTCACAGGTTAAAGAGTTTTATTTACCACTTTCAGTACCTGGAGGAGGAAGTTCAACTCTTTACCCTCCCTCTTTCCTCGAGCACCTGTATTGAGTGGACTGCTTGCATGTGGAAATGGTGCTATCCAGTACGCTCTTGTCTCAGCTATATCCTATTCCTAGCAGAAATTAAAGCAACCCTTGTTTAGGATACCTATTTATTTTTATTACATATTTCCCTTTAGCTATAAATAACAGGCACAGGATCATGTGGTTATGTTTAGGACATGCAAGTAGTAGCCATGCCTAAAAAGGTTGTTCAAAGCCGATTGGAGAAAACAGAATGAGTGGGTCTAATTGATACCTGTCAGTGAAACAAAAGATGGTACATGTTTCATTTACCAAAAACAGACACCTAAACTTCTCACTGACATTCACGGTAAATTTTCTGGTAAGTCCCCTTACTATTTTTATATGATACTTGACATTGAAAACAAGAGTGACCTGACAAGTGTCCTGCAGTTCCAAAGGAGACTTCTCAAAAGACAAGTTAATGCTTGTCTTGAGGAGAAAATAGTCCAAAACTAGTAGGGTGAATCATAGGCCTGGAAAAGCCTCAAGACATAAAGGGAGTCACAACAATTGGTCTAGACCAGGTGTTTAACACTCTAAGCAGTTTTCGGTGGTGATGTGGGAGACAGTCAATACAAATCAACTCTAGAAGGGAAAACCTGGATGCATTAATTGCAGGATGGCTCTTAATTATAAAAGTGAAGTTGTAATCAAATGTCACCTTAGGATGCAGCACGCTTTTCCAGAAAACAGAAGAGCAGGTACCATACAGGTACCATACCTGACATTGGAGACAATATATTTGAATTTGTTCTGTTTACAACTCTCATTATTTGTCATTAAGTGAGCTGAAATTCAGCCCCAAAAGAAGAACTATTAACATATTTAGGAAAAAAATATAGCCTGAAATGTCAGAGAAAACCAAAAAGTGCACTCAATTAGAAAAAACAAAAACTGAAAGAGGATATGATTGCTCTCTATAAACTTCAGAAGGGTTAAAAAAAAAAAATGCAAGAGCTGCTTGAGTGACCAGATATTTTTATTACAAGAACAAGAAATATGTATTAATAAATTTACTGAAGAAATCCATCTCTAAGCATTAAAACTGGAAAGGTCAACAGCAGCCTTCCAACTGAATGAAGAAGGACATGTAAATTTTACAGTTAGAGGGCAAAATGTTTATGGAAGGGGTTATGTGATAAGCTACCTACAATTCCAGGAAAAGTCCCCAATGACCTAAAAATTCCCTGTGCTGCTAAACAGACAAATGCTGGGTCTTCAGAGAGGAAAAAATACCAGTCACAAAAATGTGTTGGAAGAAGCCATCGTGCTTCTTCCACACATTGTCATGTGGAAATCCACTTATACATAGGAAAGGAGAGAGAGGAGACAAAGGGAATTAAAAGAAAAATTAAATGTATAAAGAACCAGAAGGGGAAAGTGAAATAATAGCAAGCACTAGGATGTGAAGGCAGGCAGACAAACTATGATGTAAAGGAAAAGCCAGCAAAAATATATAAAATTTGTTGGAAAGGTAAAAATCACCAGAAATATGAATAACCACCCAAACCTTAATATTTAACAATGGGCATTGAGGAGGTTTTGAGACACTGAGGGCACTTATATGCTCTAATAGCTCTGACCAACTTCACTTGAAGCTTCTCCCACCATCTACCTGCCCATGGTTTCAAGAGCCCCTTTTTGTCTCAAACTGTCTCATCTCAGTGTACCTGTTTCAAGTCTTATTTTTTGCCCTGCCTACTGGGTGGGCCTTGGACCATCCTTTATGTAATCAATAAAAGTAAGAATAGGTGCTTTTGAAATACAACAACAAACCAGAACATTTTTGCATAATACTGACTGTAATATGTCATAAACTAACCTTAAATCTTTGGAGCTTAGATTATTCCAATGGCCTCACACTAACAGCCATTGCAGATCTAGCAAGAGAGATCAGTGGAACAAATCAGAACAAAAGATTGTTATCAAGCCCTGTAGGAGTTATTTAACGCTGATAAGCAGATGTTTTAGATGTGCCTAGAAAGCGTCTGAGAAGAATGTGACATCTAATGAGCTGTGACATGAAAACTTGTCTCTTTCACGAGTTGGTATGAACACTTCAGAGATTGGACTTTTCCACCAAAATTATTTTTCCTTATTATGCCTGTGTTTATTTGCTCTCAATACATTGTAGTGCCTCCAGTCTTGGCTTGTGCTGGAAGGGGTGTTGTATTTTAGATAGTTAAGTTGGGTTGCAGTTGTTCATTGAATTTGTGCCTGGCCCATTGCAAGGAAATAATAAATTCATCTTGTCAGTTCAATAGCACAGGACCACTTCTGGGTAATTGGTGATTTAGTACCTATTTCCTGGTAACTTAAAAACAGTCATGTAAGTTAATTATGAAGGTCACAAACCATGTCTTCTATTTGGTCAGTATTCAAGCTACAAACAAAGAAGTCTCTACTTGGCTAATATTCAGACAACTGAAGTAGGTGTTAGCTGTACATAGGAAAAACAAACAGTACGGGAGTTTCTTGTAGGAATTTTTAATGTGCTGATTGTTCTACCTACATTTGCGACTTGTGCCAAGGTCGTACTTGTGGATTAGTGTTAACGTATGTACAAAATACACAGTTTATGTTGGGTTTCAACTTGTGGTGTGGCCCAGACTTTACAGCACTCATCAGGTCATCAAAATCAGATATTTACTATCTCTCTGTCTTGACAAATCCTCATGTAGGTCAGATCAATTATTTCGTGCATTGCCACTAAGTGGTACCTTGCTACTGTGCCACTAAGAATGTTACATCTCAGCTTCTGAGAGGCTGATGTTTATATAAATTATGAAAATGGCACACATGACAAGAGGTCTTCTGGGATCAGCTCTCTGGAGCCCGTTTCCTACAGCCGCAGTCTACAGACACCCTCTCCGAGCTGGCTGCTATGGATGGATGGTTTTACAAAAGAAGCACTGGGAGCTATGCTCCATGCTGCCAGTGACTCCACAGCTAGCACAGCTAAGAAATCCTGTAAAAAACACTGAAAAATAATTAACTTTAGGTGCATCTTTCCAGTTTTCTTTTTTGACACCACCCTCCCAGGGCGGAGCTTCCACCAAAGCCTTCGCTTTGGTAGAATAAAACTTTCTGTTTCCATTTAAATCTTATCTTATGTTTTGGGAAATTTTTGGTGTGATTAGAAAAGATGTAACAAGAACACATTGAAGGCAACAAACGTGAATCAAGTGATGTTTTAGGGTGTCTGCAACCCAAGAGAAACTTGGACTTCACTCAAACTGCCATGAACTCGTATTTGCTGCTGCCAGGAAGGAAAACTGTATCATGAAAGGTCAGTGGGCAACAAAAGACTTCTCAATTTCCCTGAAAAGTGCCCTTTCCTAGTGCTCTTCTGACAAGATGCAGAGTAGAGTGAACACAAATACAAGTGTATTCACAGCTTCAGACTGGATTTTGAAATCTAGAGTCCCCAGTAAGGAAAGACAACTCAGATGGTACATTGATGTGTCTGAAGTCATCTCCTTGTGCTTTTCAGAGTCTTAATGCCTGCTTTCCTTTAGAGCAAGACTTAAGTAAGGGCCTTCACACTGGGAGGAACAGCATCTCTGTGAGAAGCACTTCAAGTGCCCGGATACGTTTAAGCACAAGGAATGATGGAGAGCAAAAGAAACTCTTATGTTAACGTGGGAAAGGACAATAGACATGACTCATCACCAACATCTTTTGCAAGTAGCAGCCGAGACTTAAAGCATTCACCTCCTTTGCATACAATAGCAAGAACACTATATAAGCAACTCTTATTGCTTTCTCAGGATAACAGGTAGAGCTTTAAAGTGTATGTAAAGCATCCATCTTGCCTGAGGTAGTCCTTTTTTTATCACAACTGGCCCTCATGTAAGGGAGAACGAGCGCTGTTATCTCCTGTAAACAGCTTTCCTGCAACTTCAGGATACACCTCAACCAAAAGCTTTTGCTTCTGCAGTTTATTTTTTCTTTGCAATGCTCAGGCAATAAAAACAGAACATGAAAGAGTGAAATTTTTAAGCCTACCATGCTCTTCTTTGACCTGGTGCACTCTAGCCAAACACGGGTTAACTGGATGTAATTCTCTGGCCTATTTTATTTAGAGAGGAAAATAAAAGTACTAAGTAATTCCTTCTAGTCTTTATTTCTATCACTTCTTTGTGTACTGAAGTTGTATAGTAATGAAGCAAGGCCTTCTGTGGAGAAGAAAGTCTGTATGATTTCAAATGGAAAAATAAAAAACAATTACTTCAGCAAAAGACGCTGTAATAATGAAGTAAACTAAACCATCATCTGTCTATTAAGCTGTGATTGCTTTGTATCCATTGCATTTCCTTCCTCTTTTGATGAATATTTTAGCATTCCCTATAATAAATTCTTACTGCTGTATTAGTGACTTTATTTTTTCTGCATTTATAAGAAATCAGGTAAGAGGCTGGCGGGGATGATACAGACCCAGTCAAAACAATCTTATTATTGCTACCCAAAGAGTCAGAAAACACACCTGCCATTTCCCTCTTCAAGTTGAAGGACGCTATTTAAAGATTGTGTGGACAAACTGCATTTACTTGGCTGAACATTCAGCTTGAGGAGAGGTAGGTGTTTGCTGACTCAAAGCATTAAAGTTAATGTTTGATGAGAAAGCTCTTCTACCATGACACCAGAGAAATGGGATAAATGTCAATGTTCTCAAATAAACTCATTCAGCGCAGGGTTCAGGAGGTTCAGCAATATTTCTGTCACTGTGTGCAGGCAAGATGCACCTTATCCTACATTTCTGGTCTCTGTAGCTACATCCACAATAAAAGCACACATCAAGAAGTAGCTTAAAGATTGGTATCCACCCAAGTCATGCTCCATAAATCCACATCATTGGCTGAGGGATACTCATAGCTCAGACTTCAATGAACTGAAGTCAGAGCTATAAACAACATCAACCTCTTTTGCAGACCGCATCTGTTCTCTTCTACAAGGCATCATGAAGCTGATTTGAGCCTGTGCCAGTCAATAAACATGACCAAAAGAGCATTGAGTGCCAAATCCTTGAATTTACCTAGCCTATTTTAGCATATTTTAGGTATTTTCCTTTAAGATGAAAACAATTGCTCTTGGAAATTTCTATTTCTGTCTCCTGATATAAAAGGGAAGCATTTCTGGTCAGATCAGATACAGAAATGTATAACATATGTCTGGTCAGGTGAATGGGGCTTGAGGGTATTCTGTAAGAAGATTATTAAATGCAGCTTTCTTCTCATTCTTTAGGTAAGGATACTGCTCAAACTATTCCTTTTTCTCTTACTGTTCTTTGTCTGGAAGCTTGAAAGTTTGCCATAGCTTTTCACATTCATTTGCATAAAAACTAGGATACCTCACCAACACCATATTTTTTCCATCAGATGGAAAGGTAAGATGAGAAACCCAAGAATAATTTAAAAATCAAATACCCAGGGTTAGTAGATCCAGATGTGCAACAAGACTCAGTGAAGAACACCCTCATTTCTTCCACTGTATTTGTAGCCATGATGATTGGGCTGAAGCTGATAAGGAGACATGGGGGAACTTCCTAGACACTGAAGACCAGCAGCTCAAGACATGTGAATTTTTTTATTGCCCTGTCTGGCAGTTGGATGAACATGTAGACTGCTGGCTTGGAATGAAGTTGCAGGTGGATGTACCCCATCACCTGCTGAGCTTGTGTCAGAAAAGACAATAAGGAAGAAAGATGAGAATGACAGACAACTATTGACATGGCAGTTGCTTCAGCTGGGAGATACGTTAGGACCTAGTGCTTTCTCCTATGCACAAAGTTTCCACTGTGAAAAATACAGGTTTTGTGTCTCTATGTGTGTATGTTTATATATCTGCATGCAATTTAAGATTTGAAGTAATAATATTAGTGGAAGTCTTGACTGAATGAACTTGACCCATTTTAAAATTCAAACGTTTATTAAAAGGTGCTTTCTCCAATAAAATCCCAACCACAATCGTTTCCTGCACCCCTGGGAGGACCTAATTGGACATACATCACATGAGATATTCACTGGGGAAAACATTGTGCAAGGAATAACACAAGATATTAGTGGTTGAGCTATGGGTAAAAAACAATGAACTTTACTCGTGATTTTGTTCCTTTTTAATCACTTCCTGTGCAAATGAAGGACCTCACAGGTCCTTACAATCAAACATTGCTCTCCGTCTTATCCTGTGGTACAGCAAGGATGAGCAATAGCTTTTTAACAAAGCTTTGCTTCCTCCCTTTGAGCTGTTGAAATGAAATACAGTCTCTACAAAGAAAAAAAAATATGTATATGCTTATTTTAGCTTTACCACTTCCAGGTTTGATTTTGTGATAAACCAGTATGTTCTTCTTGCTAAATAATTAGGTTTTCACTCCAAATCTACAGACCTATTTTCAAGGAGAAAAAGCTGAGATCATTTTAATCTCGGTTTGAACAGTAGTTTACTTCTACCTTTGCACTAGAAAATGAATTGTTGCAGGGCTTTTACCTTCCTTAAGGTTACAACACAGCGTCAAGTGGACTTAGTCCAGGAGTTACCAGGAACAGGGCAGCATTCTGAAAAGGTGCCTGGTGTGAGCCACCCCACTTGGCAAGCTAAAGATTGACAAATACGTTAAGTGCTCTGAGGACTGGAGAAAAGGCTGTGGCGCTGCCTGGTACACTAGTATAGATGTACCCTAAAAAAAGAAAATAAAAAAGTTTGAATTCTTTAAATCTCATAGCAAGGGAGCACTTTTCCAACAGTAGTCTCATCAGGAGAGCAGCCCAAGGTAATATTACATCCCAGCATCTAGGGATTATGTTGATTTTTATACCCAAGGACTGACACAGCTCCTTCTTGCCGTATCCTAGCTTTACTACTTCATGACCAGTTAGGATACTACTGCAATACCTTCTCTTTTTTTAGTAGATGTGTTTTTTCATGAGGCAAAGGTTCCCACTGTATGATTTTGGCCCATCTTCTGAACACTGGATTAACAGAGGCCAAGTTACTCTGTATCACATCAGTAAAGTATTTTATCCACACAACTTCGAGGGGTCAAGATCTATTTTGACAAGCAGTGTGAAGCTCAAGAACAAGTAATGATCCGATAGTAATCTAAGTGAAATTTAATTTACTCCTTCATTCAAGAGAAGGTTTAAAAATTGAGCTTTTTAAAACCATTTAAGATATTTGGTCTCTGACCTATTTTCCTTGGATGAGCTAGAGGAAAAGCAAAAATCAATAATTAAAATTGAAAAAATGAGCTGCTTTTTTCAAATTCCTCTTTTTAATAATGTACAGGGTTATGTTTTAACAACTAGGAATATTCTTTTTTCTTATGAAGAAGTATAATTATTTTCTTTTTAAATATGATTTCACAATGAGAACTTGTACTCTGAGTACTTCATTCAATGTGAAATAAGAACAAGTTCTTCTTCAGCCTGCTGCAAGAGATTCTCTTTGTTTATCAAATCCTATACGAAGCAATAGACGATTATCCGTGTTTCATATAAGATGAAAAACTAGTTACTGTTTAACTACAACTTGCAGAAATTCTTGACTGCAGGAATCACAATTGACTGCCACTGTGTTCCTTATTATGTGCAGCAAGCCAGGCTCTGTGAGATTTTCTTCTAGGCTACTTCCTTTTTAAAATACGTATAAGACAATAAGGAGCGTATCTGTGGCTAAATGAGCTGGCTTGCATTGCAGATTGAAAAAACATGTAAGCCAGCATTTCGTGCCCAGGAATAGCCTGGGAAATAGAAATTGCTATACTGACCCATAGCGTTTCCCTCCCATAGTGGGTGTGACGGTGTGTTCGCTTGTTTCTCCGTCTCTTTTTTTTTTTTTAACTTTTTTTTATGCTATATCGCCCAAATCCACTGAATTAGGCAGCTCCACTGAAGGCAAGAGTCCTTTATCAGGCTCTCCCAGCCGCCTGCTCTCTTGCAATGGCTTCAGCCCTCGGCACCAACATGAGGTTCAAGTTCTCGATCCTGGCTCTTTTGCTGGAAGTGATCATCATTGTTTTGTTTGGGATATTTGTGGAATTTGACAATGCGGATGCCTCTGAAACTTTATACCCAAGTAAGTGTTGCTGTCTAAGATTTACAGAAGTTAGAATGTCTTTAAACTGATCCTAAGCAAGGTTTCTGAATAACCTATTAGACCTATCAATGTGGCTAGAAAATAAAGGTATGCTTTGGGGCAAACAGACTCTGAGGTGTGGAAGCTGCAGGTTTCAAAGACAAATTCAAGTTGAGCACATATAAAATTCTGAAAGTAGCTAACTGCTGAGGGAAGAGTCCTGAAAATAGTTCTAGTGTTAGCATAGCATGTTAAAACTTGAAGAAATATTAATTGCTTTGAACAATTCTAGCGTTTTCCAGGAATGGATGACAGTGTTTCTTGCCATGCCTTCTATCCTGATAACTCCATCGAATAATGAAAAGGAACAGAACATTTCATTACTATCATCCAGGTTTCAAAGGGTTCTCTTATGAGAACATGAAAATTGGCCAACATATTCTTCATAATTACAAAATAAGTTTGCAGAAACTGGACTCCCCAAAGGGCAATAGTTTTTGTCACAAGGTGGATAAACCCCTCCTGTCTCTTGAAGCAGTGGCTTGGCTGTAGACAGCAATGATTCAGCCTGCAAATGTTTCTGTTGATTTGTTGTTCTGCAAATGCTTGATGCAGCCCAGGGAGAAAGCTTTCGGCCTGAGAAGCAGTTGCTGACTTCTCCCACCCTCTTCCTCCTCATGTAAAGATCAGACTGTTGTAAATAAACAGAAAAATAAGTTTGCAGAGGAGCAGCTTGTGTCTTGCTGGCAGTATTGAAGGTTTGCTCTTAATTTTCTTGGCTCTGATGTCTTAAAGACTCGTGGCCCTGGTTGGGATCCTCCTAATGATGATCATGATGGTACAGAACTTCTTGCCTGTATTTTGTAGCCATGTAATTTTGAAAGTCTCTCCCTTTCTGTCTCGTTCCAACTGCTCTTTCAGTGACTGTTACAGAATATGAGGAATATGATCTCAGGGTCACTACACTCCCTAGTAGTCTTGTGGTGTGTATTTTCACACTGAGCATTGTCCAGTCGAGAAAGCAGTCAATGCATGGCATTATTCAGCTACAGAGGCAAGTCAGTTGATGAACATCAAGAGCTAATTACTCACATTTGAATTAAGCCCACTGAGATGCAGCAAAATCCCCGAGAGACAGTAACAGGCTATGTCAGAGCCTGTTGTCTTTCTGAGATACAGTTTGGCCATGTCCATGATATTGAACTATTCCAGTTCCTAAATCAGGTGGCCTTGTCTAGATGATATGTATTGGGAATGACTCTTGGTTCACTATCACCCAGGAGGTGACAGCTGGTCTAGGCAAAAACTGTGCCAGAGACCGCACTAATAATTTGGCATCACAGATAATTCTACATAATAGAAAAGTGGAATAAAAGTAGGATTTCCTAATATCTGTGTTTTCCCCTAAAACTTCCCTGTCTTCAAAGTGCACACAAGAGCACAGTTTTCCTGAGGACCTGGCAGAAAGTTAAGGCTATGGTTGTATAGGTGTATTAGGACATATCCTGAACCAAGTCTTCCCTTGAGTTCACAAAGTGATGGGTTCAAAGTGCTTCCCATATTCTCCCCAGGGATGTTAACCCATCTGATTTCATTGTTTCATCCAGGGACCAACATGCACTGTCAGAACAACAGTGCAGAGCCTGCTTTTATATGCCTTAAATACCTCAACAGTGTGAGTTCAAGCTGTTTTGGTATTTTTGGACCGAAGAAAGATGAAAATAATAATTGAGGTTCACCATAGTTTTGCACTTGGGTAAGGATGGTGGAGCTGAGATCATTCCCAAAGTATGGCTTTGAGTTGTGTCTCTTTCTGGTGAATGTGAGTATAAGCAGGGCAAATTGGACGGTCGATTTCAGGTGTGCCATGCCACTGGAATGGAGGACAAGGGTGCGTGATGATTCTGCAAGCACTCCTAGATGATTTATTTAATAGTGGTATGCTGCATGTAATGTCCTGTGGTTGATTTGTGAGTCGTGACTTAGGAAAACTTATGCTCTGCTCTTGTTCAGGGTTCTATGGTTCACTCCTTTAGGCAGAACAAAATCACTTTTAGTACAAACCTGGATGCCAAAAGCATCTTTGTGTTGAGACTGGCCACCATGTGGAGTCTTGCAGTGGAATTAATATGCTGGTCTTGAACAGCCTCGCAGGATCACATGCAGTGATTTTGTTCGGAATCTGCTGGATCGTTTTTCCCTGTCTTTCATTTCTCTGTCTCACAGAACAGAAGCACTATGTTTTGCGCTTTGTAATAAACTGAAACAGTTTGTCACAAATCATGCTGTTTTCTCCATAATTTGAAATCATTCCAGACATATTCTTCTTTAAAAGAATGCATAAGAGGTAGTTAAAGCACAAAGTGTAGGTTAGACTAGCTGAAGTTTGTCCTCAACACCCATGAATAAATTTAGTTTTAACCAGAACTTTTAATCTTATGCATAAAGAAATCCAGAGAGCTTTAAAACATTTGTATGAATCCTGGATATCCCTCAGAAGGACCCAGGATTAGAACTCAACCAGCTGCTTGCTTCTTATCTTCAGGGCTGGGGTAAGACTTCTAAAAGCTTTCAAAAGAGACCGAGCACGCAGAAATCCTGCTGACAGGCACTGAAAGTTGAACTGCTCAGTCATCAACATGCTTTAGAAACATGTTCTTTTGTTCACGTGTAAGGTCAGGGTACTTAATCTAGTCATGATTTACAGAGATGTTGCACACATGAAAGGCATTGTTTTGATACGAATTATTTACTTACTTTGTCTGCAGTGATTTAACCGTGAGATTGTAAACAACCACAGATAATGTACTGAACGTCGACAAACCATAATCTCCTCTGGGAGACTGGAAAAATGTTCTTACATGGAGCTGACTACCCTGAATGAACAAAACAAAAAATTTATTGGGAATTCCATGGCACAGGCTGACCAGAAAATAAAAAGAGCAGAAGTAGGTAGTTTTCAAATGCTTCCATCATTATGTGCATGAAACTCAAGTTTGACATAAACTGAAAACTACTGAATTCTTTTATCAGTTTGACTTGCCATGCTCAGCATTTATTAAACACATTTTCATTTCCTTCTGCTAAATTCAAACAAAAAGGCTAACTTTGTACCTGTCATTGTGCGACTTTTAAGGATTTGCTCTCTAGTTCTGCATTGCTTGGGGTAACATTAACAAGCTTTTAGTAAAGTAGTTTTAAAAGACTCAAACAAATAACGCAGGCCACTTCTCAAACTCAAAGGTGCAAAGGTGCTGATCACACAGGTTACTGGGTGAATGGTCACTCGTAGAAAATTATTTTTAAAAGGGGAGGAAAAGGCTGGTTCAGCATGCAGTTTCCATCAGTCTCAAAAAGAAGGAAAGAGATCTTGAGTTGTTCCTTGCCTTATTTGAGAAAATCTTTTTCATGTGACCTGCCAAAATTTTTTTTTTTTTGTCCCACTCACAAAAAAGATCATCCATACCTGAGATTATCAGGGTGGTGTAGAGGAATTCTGGGAAGGTTCTGCACTATCAGTCCCAAAGCACTAACCACTGCTACGTGTTTTCCAAGACATTTGAAGGAGAGTTGCTCTACATGTGCAGTCCTTCTCCACAGCCAAGTCAAATATGAAGATACAGCTCTGTACTTCTGTGGCATGGGCTGCTGGTAGCTGGGAGGGCGCACAGACAGATGTTCCCATCAAATGATCTTGTACTTTAACATCCTTTTCCTAAACACCCCCCACTGACTCCCTGACACAGGAATATGGGCATATTAATCTGTGTTTTGGGTTCTGCATCTCCTAAGACGACAAAAACTTTGCTGCTGGTAGGATCAAGGTTGTGTCGGCTTGGTTTGTGTTGTCCCCAGCCGTATCTTCTTCATCTCTTGCCAGGTCCTCTGAAGCAAGGGAATATGTTGAGCTCTGAGACATTTATTTTCACACAACATTGCAATGCAAAATATACAACTATATCAAGGGCAGAAGTCCAAATGGGGAAGCTGATTACATGTTTTTTTAAAATAAGCAGTAAGAATAACACAAGAGTTTGGAAAATAGTTCTGGAAGCCAAGTAACATGGGAAAACTGGAAACTTTCAAAAGATTACAGGGGCCTCAAAAATCCCTTCGCTGGCTATCATTGCATCAGGAAATAAATGTGAACATGTCCAGACTAAAGAAGAAAGAAAAGTGTTAGGGCTATCTGTGAACCTCCTGCATTTCTGTGCTATTTCTTAGATGCGCGTAGCCCACTTTAAAGGATCTTTCTGGCTGCATGTTTGTATTTCAGTGCTAGGTCAGGGCTGGAATATGACAGTGTAAGCAGAGTTTATTAGGAATCTCCAGTAAATTGCTATGCTTCTGGGCCCTCTTTTGGCTCAACATGGTAACGCATAAAGCAAAACTGAATGATAGAAGTATGTAACTGGGAAATGGAACTTGAAGTCAAATATAATACTAAGCAGGTCAATGTCTCAAGTTTTTCCACAAAATATCGGTGTTGTGGTGATAAACTCAGTTTGTATTAAAAAACCTAAAAAAGAAAATTCAAATAAAAATAATTTTTAAAAAGTAACCTTATTTTAACAAAATTCATATTTGGAAAAAAAAAAAACATATTTGAAGGAGGGATAAAAAAATGCAATTAGCAATACTAATTTATTAGTTTACACATTACATTAATTTACTAGTTTATACATTACATTAAATCCTTTTTTCTTTTGCTAGGGTAAAGAAATCAATCTCTTTTACAGTAATTTTTAGGGATCACAACATAACTTTGCACTGGGCCAACTAGCACTCTACCAGTTGAATCCCATGTACAATTCTGGAGTTAGCTAGAACAAACTGCATGTGACAATCTTTATTTGAAGAGGAAGAGAACTTTTCTGCTAGAATTTGAAGCTGTGGTATTTCCAGTAGCTTCATACGCAGAGCACAGTTCCAGACACATCAAATCTGATGGTATAGAAAGACCTAGTGTTCTTTCCGTAGTGATACAGCAAGGAATAAGATCAATAACTGGATCTTGCATTTTCCAGACAATCAATCTGCAACTAGTAGACTGATGATTAAGTGAAGAAGGGTGGACCCCACAGATAACATGAGTTCGGAACTCTTTTCTACTAAATCCTCATTTATCCCTAGCTTTCCTCCCATCACAGTCTCTCTTCATAATCTCTACACAGAGGTATTTTCCTTTCAGTGTTCCAGGATGTCCATGTGATGATATTTATTGGATTTGGTTTCCTGATGACCTTTTTGAAGAGATACGGATTCAGTAGCGTTGGTATGAACATGCTCATTGCTGCCTTTGGTCTCCAGTGGGGAACCCTGATGCAAGGATTTTGGCACATGGAAGGAGGGAAAATTCATGTCAATATCAAAAGGTACAAGTGAATTTGCCAAAACTGACATTTCTATCTCTTAAATTACCAGGAGAAGCCATAAACTGTAACATCTGTTAATAGGTTCACTGAAATTTGCTTGAACCTTACTGTCTACCTCTCAACATTCACCTCTAAAGGTGCAACACCTGGTGTGCTGGGCCAAGGGAATCTAGTTGAAGCTCTGTCATTTTAGTGATACTACAGGTTTGATGTTACAGCCTTATTTCAGGTCTCTTTAAACTGATTTTTCTGCTTTGGCTTATTTTATTCATTTTCTTACCCTCAGCATGATAAATGCGGACTTCAGTACAGCAACTGCTTTGATTTCATTTGGAGCAGTCCTGGGGAAAACAAGTCCTGTTCAGATGCTGATCTTGACGATACTGGAGATCACAATCTTTGCATGCAACGAACATCTAGTTGCAGAAATATTTAAGGTACAGCTACTTAGCTAAAGTTATTTTCCATTTATAAAAAATGTTTTCACTTCGTAACAATTCCTGTTTATGTATTCTAGGTTTTATAAACCATTAAAGCTATCCAGATTTCTCCTTCCTTAAGTCTTCATCTTTTTGCTGTATAAAATCTGTGACATTATTTTTGTGTGTCTATTACAGGCCACCGATGTTGGAGCCTCAATGACTATCCATGCTTTCGGAGCATACTTTGGATTGGCCGCAACCCTAGTCTTGTATCGTCCTGGTTTGAAAAAAAAACATGAGAATGAAGAATCCACTTATCATTCAGACATGTTTGCTATGATTGGTAAGTGAAGTAACAGTGAGTGCTGATCAGTTGTCCATCTCTCTCTCATCCCTATGTTTCCATGATCGCCTATTATTACGCTGCATCCATTTCCATAGAAATTGATCATAATTAAAAGTGTTGAGCTGTACCTGTCGTGCTAAAGAATATTGGAAACCACACATCTGCCTGTCATGAGATCTATTCTATTCACAGAACAATTTTCCAGCTAAAACTATAGATGATAAAGGGTTTGCATGTGACCTGTTTTGCTAAGGCACCCTGTTCTGGCACAGTTTCCACAGTGGTGGTGAGCTCTGTCAGTGAGAGGGCCATGACAAGGGGTCACAGTGTGTTAAGGTCTTCCAGTAAGATTTGACAGAGATCATGAGACAAAATTCCAGTTGCCAGTGGCAAAAACTTCTGCGTAATCTATTATTTCTTCCAGCATTTCACATATTTTGTGTTTCTTATTGGTCATCTTCCTCATTCCTGACAAAGAGGAATGTAGGCTCCCTTCAGGAGAGCTGGAGAGGGACTCTTTGTCAGGAAGTCTAGTGACAGAACAAGGGGTAATGGTTTTAAATTGGAAGAGGGGAGATTTAGATTAGATCTAAGGAAGAAGTTCTTTGCTGTGAGGGTGGTGAGGCACTGGAAAAAGATTGCCCAGAGAAGCTTTGGCTGCCCCATCCCTGAAGGGGTTCAAGGCCAGGCTGGATGGGGCTTTGAGCAACCTGCTCTAGTGGGAGGTGTCCCTGCCCATGGCAGGTGGGTTGGAACTTGATGATCTTTAAGGTCCCTTCCAATTCTAACCATTCTGTGATTCTGTGGTTTCCTGTAGCTGGTTCTGTTGTGCTGGATCTTTTGTATCAAAATACCCCTTGTCACTGAACAGCCTTTGTTTCATTTTGACTTTCATTCATCCAGGTACCCTGTTCCTTTGGCTTTTTTGGCCCAGTTTTAACTCTGCCATTGCACTTGAAATGGCTGAGCAGATGAAAGCAATAGTCAACACTTACTATTCCTTGGCTGCATGTGCTGTGGTAACCTTTGCCCTCTCCAGCCTGGTGGATCAAAGAGGCAAATTCAGTATGGTAAGAATCCCATTGCAATCTCTGTCAAATCAAGTCACTCCTCTACAATATGGGTGATTAGGCAAATTCCCAATGTCCGTGAGGTATATGGAACCTTTGATCAATACTGCAGGCATGATTAGACCCATCATGCTTCTAAAAGCTGTAATGTAAGATTGGGAACCCACCCTGCTTTGTGTGTGTGGTGATTCCTCTGTGGGTTCACAGTATCTGGAGAGTGAAAAGTTCTTACACATCATAGTGATGGCCCTGCTCCCTTGTTGTCTCTCATACACAGAACCTGCTGGACCATAGAGATATTAGTCCAACGTTCAGATAGACTTTTGGGTCTTATTCCAAAGAAGATCTTATGTGAGTTACCATATTGCAAGTGCCAAAATAGGTCTCTCAAGGCAACAGCCTGTTCCCCAGCAATCTCAGAGTGTAGCTGTACAACAGGCAAAAACAAACTAGGTTGGGGCTGCCAACCTGTCACCTCTTTGCCCTAAAATCTAGCCCTGTTTTCGCCCACTTCTTTCCAGCAATTGCAGTGGTTGTCTAAGCCAAGTGTGAGCAGGCACAGTCCAATGAGCCTGATGAATTTGTTCCTGTTGTAGGAGGCAGTTCTCACTGGCTCAGCCTGGTTTCTTGAGAGGTCAGATGAGTTTTATTGACTAGGCTAAAGTTGGAATTCATTAAGCTGGCCCCAGTTAAACTGGCTGAGAGCAATTTTGAACCAACACCCTGAACATGTTACAGGGAACCCTGTTTTAAATTCCTGCCATTCTTCATTGGAAAAATCCCACCCGGAGAAAAGTAAAACTTCTGTATGCAAAAAAGTCTTCAAAGTCACTCAGTCCTAAAACAAGCCTCTCTTCTACATATATTGCCTCCACCTCTGTGAACTCTTTGCAGGTTCTCATTCAAAATGCCACCCTGGCAGGAGGAGTAGCAGTGGGTACCTGTGCTGACCTGTCCATCCCCCCTTCCATTGCCATGTGCATTGGGAGCTTGGCTGGAATAATCTCCTCCCTTGGGTTCCACTTCCTGACGGTAAGTATTGAGGACCCACCTCTGCTATCCTTTACTTATGGCTTCATTGGCTTTACTGGAGCTCCCTTGGTCTGCTTAGAAAGGGGGTTTAGAAACTGGCTGATACAGTACAGAGAGTAAGTTGTAGATAATGATTATTTTAAAATCAGTGTGATTTAAATATATGCTTATGAGGTAACTTCAATCTATCACCTAGCTAAAAACGAAGAAGAATCACAAAGATATAACAGTTCATTAATGCTGGGATTTCTGTTAAAGGAACTGCCAGAACTTTGCTCTAAGGCCATCTTCCAGTGAAACAGGGCTAATTACATTTCAATCCTTTAAAATTTCTAAATAGATCTGCAATCAAACGATCCTGTTGGGGTATAAAATGGACTTGTTGCCTGTGCAAAATGTAGAAATAAAACATTCCAACTAAAACTCTTTAAACTGGCTTTTTGCTGATGGAAAAACATTCTGGAAGAAAGTACCTGACTAGCAGACTCAGGGCAGGTGTGTGCATGATACTTAGCCCTCATTTTCAACCTGAAAAAGGCTGAAAAGATTAGGAAAATCACTGGACTGTCGTGTGTTTTTCACCATTATATTTTGTGATGGTAACTTAGGCATTTGTACTGTTATATGTACATACTTGGTTTTGCATATAAACAATTTCAGAGTGAAGGGAAAGACAGAAGGATTTATGGCTAAGCTTTGCATGAAATAAGTTGCTGCTTCTTGTAGCTCTGCGCTACTTTCTTTTGCATATCATTCCAGAGATAATCGAAGACTATAAACTCACCATAAACTTCATGTTTCCCCTCATTTCAGCCTTTGTTGGCATCCAAGTTGAACATTCAAGACACTTGTGGAGTTCATAATTTACATGGTTTACCTGGAATACTGGGAGGTATCGCTGGTATCATCGTAACAGCAGTAAAAGAGGAAGTTAGGTGAGTTATAGAGAGCAGAGATAAAGGAATTTATAGATTTTTGAAAGTTTATTATTTTCTTTATAGAAAATGCATTTTTGATTTCACATCAGACATTATGTTCTGGTTTAAATAGGAGATGTCTTCATATCCTGCCTTTAATGCACTGTTTATGTGCCCAGCTTGTTCAAAATTAAAAACTTGAGTAAAAATAAATAAATTTAAAATTTAATTTAAAAAAAGGCACAGGAACCATTCAAACATAGATGAATCTTTATTATAGTTCTACAATTACACTGCTGGGAACCGTAATATTTCCGAGGAAATTGGCAAAATGGCTTATTTCCATTATCTTAACAGACTCCAAGAAAATTAAATGCTTTTTGACAAAGGGGTCCATTCTCCACAGGTTTACAAGGTGCTAATAACCTTTTCAAAGAAATAATTTTCATCTCCAGTCTAAAGCAAAACCAAAATAAAATCATAATTTCTGTCTTATACACAGCAGTGGCAGGATATTTTCCTAGGAGTCATCTTGTCCAGCAGGCAGCAAATACAATGTTCTAAGACCAATTATCAGTCTCAAAGAATGACAATTTTTTGATTGTCGATGTTTTGGTTTTCTTCCCTTTTCAGGCAAGGTGTCAGATTAACTCCTGGCATGCAGGCTGCTGCCCTGGGCAGTACAATTGGAATTGCACTGGCAGGTGGAGCACTGACAGGTCAGCATGATGCATATAGCAACTGAAATATATGTGAATTTAGAGTCCTTTGTCCTCAAATGAAGCCTAGATATCTTACTGAGTACATGCTTCAAGGATATTGAGCTGTATATACAAGTATAGTAAGATGTTCAGGATGGAATCCTTCTCCAGATTCAGACAAAGTTCAGAACAGAAATTAGTTTGAAATTAAGGCATACTCATTTGGTTGTCACACGTTTCCATGTGGCTGTGGATACTTTCCAAACAAAAAAAAAATCAGGTTGAAATAGAAATTCCCAATCTAAAATCTGCTAAAGCAATCTAGAGCGATTATAACTACACTTTTATTCATATCAACAAGAAAAAACCTGCATCACCTCTCATAATGAGTGACCTGATGTCCCAAGATGGTTGAGCTAGGTGGTAGACTAGTAAACAAGTCAGCAAATTTGATGACTCCCCAAGTCATATCTGAGGAATATTTATTTGGGCTTTTTTTCTGTTTTTTTAACCTCTGATGCTGTTTTTCCCACAGGTGGTATCCTAAAGCTGCCCTTCTTGGGACAGGCATCTGACCAGAACTGCTTTGATGATTCTGTTTATTGGGAGGTAAGATACAACCTGCCTTTCTTTTCATTGTGTTGAAGATGTGCAGCACACTGCTGTCCTGCTCTCCTGGGCTTTCTGTTTTGCACACCAGTCAGGCTTTCAAAAATGTTAACATACCTCAGGCTGTGAATTTCACTGATAATGAAAGACCTACCTCTAATATAGAACTCAATACCATAGACACCTAGGTTTGATCAGCTGAGTCCCACAAATATCCCCGAGTTGGAGGCCTACAATCAAGTGCAGAGCAGAAGTTCAGACATACCTTCCCTTTTAGTTAATCTCAGAAGCTGCCTGTACTGTTTGTAGGCTTTCTGCATCTCCCTTCATTAGAGACTGATGATAAATTCTTAATTTGTGCAATCCAAATTTCATCTTTTATGCTAGGGTAAATTAAAAAAAAGCAAAACAAGAAGAAATACATGACATACACTCCTTGTAAATAAAATGTTGTGAACCCAAAAGGATATTTTATTAGTTTTTTAATTAACTAAACTTAAGTATGAACCATGCAATTTGGCTTTTGGTGAGGGAAAGTTTATGGTTTAAGGGGAAGTTTTGAACCAAAAGATCAACCGCAGCAATGACAATCAGAAAAAATAATTTTTAAAGATAGTTCGGCAAGTCATTTGCTATTTGACAACTGGAAAGCCAAACCACTGATTTTTGGCAAGACCTGAAATAGGCTGTTGTATGCAAATGATAAAAAATGTCAGGAAAAGGAAAGTTTTAAAGTCTGGTTGAAGAATTCACAGTCTGTGCTCAACAGTGATAATAAAATGACCCTGTTGAATTGAAGATCCTCTAATATCAATAGAACTGTTCAGAAATATTCTATTCTAAATGAGGTTTATCAGATAATGGAAGAGACTTTGATATTTAGCTTACAACATCATTTACATTTCATTAGAGATGGTCGCCTTGTTTCTTTAGAGCTCTTTAAAAATCCCAGATATTAATTTTGCTCTCTCGTAGCTAACATCAGTGTTAACTAATTATTTTATGAAGAAACTTCTGAATTTGTCCCTCAGAATTCAGAACTGCTGGTTCATGTCAGGCTGGGTCAATATTAATGTAAACACATAACATATACAAACAGAATGACGTTCTCATTGCACTTCAGTCTCCTTTTATGGTAAAAGGAAATTTATATCTCATCAACTGAACTAATCTCTGATTTTCATGGCAGGTTCCAGAAGAGGAGAAAGCACATGAAATTCACTCCAACAACTATGATGAGCGCAGTAGATTTGAAGCCGCCATGTAGAAAAATAATTCATCTGTAATATTTGTCAAATGATGCTCTTTTCAGTTCCTAATGCCTAACGACGCTGGGTTTTCAAGAAGAGGCTATAGATATCTATATTTTTGTAATGTAAAATAATTTCAACTTTAGAATACATAGTTGTTATGCCAAACTGAGGTGAATTAATTAATTAGATACTTCTAATATAGTTGTTCATCAGATAAAACCACCACAAACTGCTCTACAGAATTACCGGTATTTCACCTTTTGTCATCACTGAGTCAATATAGCCATTGAAAAAACTTTTGTGTTTCAAGACTATTACAGGATAATATATTTAACTGCAGTATTTCTGAGCTACAGTCACATCTTTCAACTGCATAGGGTTAATCAAGAAGAAATTGATTGATATTTCTTATCTGGATTCTAACAAGCTTTTCACCAGAGCATCCCAGAATGACTTTCTTTAAAAATGTGTTGTCCTACTTTTGGATGGGGGAGAAAATGTGCTGTATTTTATGACAAGAAAAAAACAAACCTTGAAATCAATTTCATGGCAAAGGACAGAATATAGTGACTAATAAGGTATACTAAGTGGCAAGACGAGTATTGAGATTCTTGGTTAATATGGCTGTTGAAAGGGAGAAAAAAAGGTGAAATGGTGAAAAATTTCATTACTGGCATAAATTTATTTAGAGTGTTTCAAGGACACAACAAGGGAACTGAGTAGGAAAAAAATAGGTGATCACATAATATATCTTACTACATCCAACAGTAATAAGTGGACAGTAACACTGTTAATGTCAATAGACATAAACTGAAATAAATTCTAGCTCCAAGAAAAAGCATGAGTTGTTAGGAACTGACAGGAAAGCAACTGCATTCAACCTACAGAGGGCTCAGTGGAGAACTTCTGGGTGGTGAGTTGCTATGTGTGAAGCCACTGCCTCCTAAAGTAAGTAGAAAGCAGAAAATTGAACCTACATGAAGTCAATTAAATCCACCCAAGAAGTGGCGATAATGGCTGCTCATTTAAGAGAGACAAAAAGTGAGGTATCTGGAGGAACCCTATGAGATGTCACTATCTGGGACCAGAGTCACACATCTGTGTATACTACGTGGGGCAATCCACTGAGTGGCAATGGGTGGGAGACGAAAATCTAACAGAAGGATCACAGTGCCTCGAGGCCTTGTTCAGACACAGAAAACTACCACTGGTGTTCCAGAAGGACAGTGGACGAGCTTTCAAGACTTTTTTATATTAGCATCTTATTTCAAGTCTTATCAGATTCAAGGGGAAAATGCCTCACACAAAGCATCCCAGATAAATATTTTCATTTCTCCTGATGTATTTTTCCTTAAAAAACTTTAGAAAAATACTAGGCAGGGCTGACCCATATGTTAGATCAGCTATATTCTGCAATGTAGGTCAGATTTTATTTATGAATAAAAATACATTAATTACAACACACTTTAGTTCAGATATGCTCTTTTACCGATGTGCAATGACTAACTCTTTTCTGTCTTGTTGGCTAGGAGACATCTTTAATCCTTTTAAAGTTATTACACAACCAAGAAGGTATTTAATGATGTAAATATTGCCTTTGTAAAGATTCTAGATGTATCTTGTATTTTGTGCATAATCTGTAAACGCAAAGTATTGAAGCACTCGAAAAAGAATCCATATGTAGACAGACTGTTAAAATGTTATCCTCAGTATATGAAGCTCACCCCTCAAAATCCTACTTGAGGATTCAGAGGGTCTTTTATTCACCTACAGCTGTGAGGTAATTACACTGATTGTAAGTGTTGATCACGAAGGAATATCTGAGTGAGAAAGTACCACTCACTGCAACTAAGTCTTTCAAAATTATATCCTCAGTAGTTATCTTCAGTTCTTTAAAAAAAAAAAAAACAAAAAAAAACAAAAAAAAACAACACCCAAACAAAACAAAACAAACAAACAAAACTCCCACAAAACAAACAAACAAACAAACACAACAAAAAAAATAAAGTATGTATTTTTATTCTCCAGTTCTCTTTATAATCTCTTCATAGTAACCCAGGCTCTCATCTACCAAGTACTTATTATTGCCCTCTGCCTTTTTTCCTAAGATTACTGCCCCAGAGAAATCAGTTCTTCGGGTTCTCTTAGAAAACACAGTAAGGAGATGGATCCCTCTACATGGAGATTTATTCCACCTAACCTAGCTATCATTTTCAGGAAATTCTTCATTTCCTTTTTGACAAAGAAGGACACTAGAATTAGGACCTGTAACAACAGGACAAGGGGCCTGTAGCAATAGGAGTAATGGTTTTAAACTGAAGGAGGGTATATTCAGACTAGATATAAGGAAGGGATTTTTTTACAATGGGGGTGGGGGAGCACTGGCACAGGTTGCCCAGAGAGGTGGTAATTCCCTATCCCTGGAAAAATTCAAGGTCAGGGTGGACAAGACTCTAAGCAAGCTGATCAAGTTGAAGATGCTGGACTAGAAGACCTTTAAAGGTCCCTTCCAACCTAAACCATTCTATGATTCTAAGTCCAGCTTAGCCTTGGAAGCTATATTTTAGATGGCTGGTATCATGTGAAGAGTATATGACTCTAGCATTTGGATTGATTGCACATACATAATTCTTTGGACATAAACTATTGACCAAGTCTGAGACTCACCAAGTAGGTCCTTTCTGAACTTCAGCTCAAAGGGAGGATCTCACTGACAGTTCTGTCTAACCCCATCCTCTACACAGTAAATAACCAAGTGTGCCTTGTCGTCGAATCTTGTTAAAACACTGTCGTGTTTGCTATCAAACTTTGTTAAATCCCTTTTTCATATGAATAAACATATCGCTGTTTCTCTCTATGAATGAGGTGCATCACTCCATCTGTCACATCATCATGTAAAACACCGTAGAGCAACAAAGTATTTTACTGCCATAAACTTAACACTTTAGAAACAACTCATATAATTCAAGATGTGTGTCTAGAGACACTGCCTTGTCAGAGCCTGGAGGAGACACAAATATTGGCCCAAAGCAGGATCTTGAATAACCACTTCAAAATAAGGCCAGGGGGAAATGTTCTCAAGCAGGGAAGAAACACTCACAGCCTGTCACTTGTGTCTGTGACAACCTCAGGCTGCTCAGCTTACTCACTACCTGCCAGCGCTGCAGGAACCAGAGATCTGCTGGAGGAAATCAGCAGGGAACAGGGGTGAGAGGATTCGCCTCCTTCACCCATTACATTTCAAGAGACACCCCTAGTTCCCACTGTGTCCTTCCAATAGCCTGGAGACTTGTACAGGCAGGTAAAGGCTGTGCTAGTTCTGAAACCCTGCAGAGACATAACCCTGGGCCCATCTCTTGGGAAACAACTTGGAATTGCTGCTTGCTTTCCTATCTCAGGAGCCAGTATCTGACTCGTTCTTGTTAATAGTTAAATCCCTGGTAGCTGTGGAAAGAATGACATTCTCTGTGCCTTTTTACCTCCTTTGGGGAGGTGGAGTGGAAACAAGCCAACTGGCACATAGTTGGCCCAGGATACTTTCCAGGTAGACAAAATGTCCTGACCTTTCCTCCAGAGACCCCAGGGGAAGCAGCGAACTCGAGGAAAACCAGTAGAAGAGCAGACTTGTTCTAACTTCTCCTCCAGGCTCCCAGCCAAATGCCCATGCCGTTTTCCTCTAGGTCTCCATACCGCCATGCCCTCCCTGGGGGACTGATTCTTCTCCTGTGCCTTTGGTCCCATCTCTACAGGGATCCTGAAGCTTTATAGAGTCAAGAACAAAGGGACAAAGGGGGTCAGTCTGGGCACCTCACCTCACAAACCCTTCATGTTTTTGCCTCAATGTCATGGACAATTTAGTTCTCTACACTTCTGCTAGAAAGCTCTAATAAACACTCTTCTGAAGGCTGCAGCTCATCTTCTCTGGTCAGTCACAATCCAGCTTTCTCTGGTCAGTAGCAATCCAGCTTTCACGCTGGATGGTTTCTTCTTCATGACTTCTTCTTTTAACGCCACCTTCTCTACTGCTCACTCTAAGACACAAGAGTCAGATTTTACCTCAGCCCTATTTCTTCAACCAGCATAAGCCATCTTTTCCCAACTTTCCCCTCAGCTTTGGCTCCCCATTCAGGGATAACCATACATGTCCTCCTCTCCACCTCCCTTGCTGAAATGGTTACAGGCAATTGCCACAGCTGAAGATACAGGCCCTGCTGTAAAACTGGTTCTAGGTTTCGCTGCTTAAAAAGGCAGTGTTGGACCAGATCATAGAATCATAGAATTGTTTGTATTGTAAAGGATCTTTAAAGGTCATCTAGTCCAACCATCTTCAACTAGATCAGGTCACTCAAAACCCCATTCAACCTGGCCTTGAATTTTTCCAGGGATGGTGCATTTACCGCTTCTCTGGGCAACCTGTTTTCAGTGTTTACCCAAATATGACTTCCAGAGTTCCCTTCCAGCCTCAACCATTATGTGGCATGGATTATCTGATCAGTTTCAGCTTCTGGTTTTGGAAGAGGAGCTGTCCCTTGCTCTCTGTTTGCTTTAAAGAAAGGCGAGGCTTAGATCAGTAGGTCAATACAGACCTCACAATTTGACCAGATCAGTCTGACCCTACATTTCTCCCTGCTCGAACTCCTGCTAGAGCAAATATATGTGTGCCACAACAAATCATTCAGCTAGCTCAGAGGAACTTGCCACTAAGTTCTTCTTGACTACTGATCCATGCAGCTTTCCACTACAGGACCCACAGCACATCAAGGCCATAAATCCACATTCAAGTTACTCAAGAGAAATCTTCACAACTGTCTCAGATCCCTAGTCCTCTGAGCTTCTGCTCTTGTCAAGACCTGGTATCCCCAACATCTTCCATAAAGAGAGAAGGGAAAGCCTGAACAACCAGTGGAACCTCTTCCTTCTTCTCCCACCTCCTCCCAGGCTCAAAGTTCAAGGCAGTGTTTGGGTCACGGTTTCTAAATTGGACTTATGCCCACAGACATTTCTGCCAACACACAGGACTAGGTTAGACATTACCCATTAAACAGTAACCAGCATAGAGTAAAATGAGTGGACACAGTGGTGACAGTGCCTAGTAGGGATTCTCAGTGGGTAAAATCCCAGGTGGGCATTTCTACCTTTTCTTTGAGCTGAAGCTCATATCTCTGGAAGTGCAGAGGTGCCGTTAGTGCTTGAAACTCTTAACTTCCGACAGGACATTGCATTCTTTGCCTGAATTTTCAACTTCTTAGCTAACTATTTGCTGAAAGACAATGGACTGGGTCAATCTTCTTCCTGTGGGGTTACTGTTTATACTCATTGTCCTGCTGATTCTGAAAAGACAACATGTCTGGAAGAGTCATGCAAAAGGAAACTTCCCCCCAGGACCCACGCCTTTACCCATCATTGGAAATCTGCATATCATGGATATGAAGAGACCTCACCTGGCAATGCTAGAGGTAACTTCTGTTGTCCCTTTTCTTAGAGCTCTCTAAGGCAGCCACTGACACCAAACCCCCCAAAAGGGGCACACATTTTTCTCTGAACAAGACGATTTTACTGAAAAGGCAATAGAATTAGTTACCTGGTCTTCTTGTCCTATGATCTGGTGTCAGTGCAGGGGAATTGACTTCCAGCCACATCAAAAGAACCCAGAAAATGCTGGGCTTCTCCAGACAAGGGTACTCATTATTCCAGCTGATTTCTACCTGCCTGGATTTGTGTACCAGGAACTTAACAGGTTTTGCCATGATTTCTGAGAAATTTCCTTTCTGTTTGTCTCTTCAAAGGAACACAGGGCCAAGCCTGTTTGCTCTTCAGTCTTTCCTTTAGACCCTCTAAAATTCTGTTACTCAATTACCTAACAGAACTACAGACCCCATTGTGAGTCTTTTTATTCATTAGAGCTCCAACATTTGTATGATAAATTCTCTACATTTTTGGACAGGGAAAGAAAAGCCAGTGTCAGGCAGGAAAGAGAACACTAAGCTTGCTGATAAACAAGTATTTTGAGCTTGCTGAAAATCTTCTGAAAATAATCTTCTTTTGTTGATGCCTTTCATCCCACTAGCTATCCAAAACGTATGGCCCCGTCTTCAGCATTCAGATGGGACCGAAGAAAACGGTGATTCTATCAGGATACGACGCAGTTAAGGAAGCTTTGGTGAACCAAGCAGATGCATTTGCAGGGAGACCTAAAACGCCAATCAGTGAAGACACAGGAAAAGGAAAAGGTGAGTGCTCTGTTCTGTTGCCCATGTACACACCTTCTGCAAAGAAGAATGAGACTTCCTTCACGGAGAGAAGAATGCAGAATGCCTCACTTTGTTTTGCTAAGCATTTACAGATAAACACGTAATTTAGAGGTCTGAATCTGAAGCTGAGTCTTCATGTTGAGCAGCTGACCTGGGGATATCTCCTGATCTCTTCTCACAAAGACCACCCCCGCAGCCGCCCAGCTACCAAAACCTTGCCATAGAAACCTAACACAAGCTGGTATAGAAGTTTTTACTACATCAGCTGTACTATTTTCAAGTACTCCTTGTGAGACTGATATTGATTGCTTATTTTAAATTTTCCAGTTAAATTTGCATTTGAGATTAAATCTCTCTTCAAGAGAGAATAAATAACCCAAGCCTTGAATTTGCTTCACCAGAGGGAACTCACTGTTCCTGTAAGTTTTTCTGGTGCAGACTTCATCCTCTACAATGTGAGACCCTGAACGTGATCTTTTGATTCCCATAAATATTGCTGGGATACATGGAAGTGGGGAAATGAGAGATTGTTATCTTCTGTCAGGAAAGCAAAGGTGAGCACATTTGTATCATCTGGCCAGCTCAGAGTAAGCAATGTATCATTAAATGCCAAACTATCTGCAAATGTTTTCTTTCCTCGCTAGAGACAGTTTCTTCAACAAGATTCGAAGCAAGAATAAGAGACCATGATAGGTGCAAGGAGTGTAAATAGTAGCACCTATGACTGCAACTTCTCTGCAGATGTCATTGAGAATTCTCTGCAGCTTTTCTAGTGCATAGAGGGGAGTGGGATTACCTCCAAGTGGGGAGGTAATCCAAACAGCTGTTCATATTTGAGGTTTCCTTTACTCTCTGCAGTCTATATGAGAGCACAGGTGCTCTTGTGAGAGGATGCATCTCACCTAAGGGACACAACTGAGGTTAATGCACACACTCATCATCCCAGGTAATGTCCTAGAGGCACAAATCCCACTCTCTGTTCTAAACAAATCTGAACAAAAGCCCTCCTATTTCAGGGTACATTAGACACTTCATGGACTCAGAACAGTGACTGCTTCTCTCAGAGCTTTCTCTTGATATATCTTCCCTGTATTATTTAATTTTACTTGAGGACACAACACATCTTTAGAGCTTGGCACGTTTCCTGCTAGCACTCATCTTTGCCTGGATTCAGGGTAGATGGAGAATGTTTGCTCTTATGACAAAATTTCTATTTCTGTGTTTTATTTTACCATTTTAGGTGTTATATTTTCTGATGGAGAAAACTGGAAAGTGATGCGAAGATTTACTATTACAACCTTACGAGACTTTGGAATGGGCAAGAAGGCCATAGAGGATCGTGTTGTAGAAGAGTATAAATGCCTGGGAGACACCATTGAGGCACGGAAAGGTGGGGGAAATTTGACCTTTCCTCAAGCTTCCTACAAAAATTGCAAGGGTCAAGGAAGAAAAGTCTCTGCACTCTTTCAGAGATCTACCTTTCTCCAGCATCCGAGCTCTGAGGTGTTTATATGAGCTGTTTCTGTCTTTCTACCTGGCAATTGCCTGACATACAAACAAAAAACATTCATTGGGGCATTGGAAGTCAAACAGGGAGTCAGACATCAAGCAACACATCTGAGAAGAGCTGTTTGCTCCTCCATGTGCAACACCTTTGATTGATTTAGTAGCATTGGGAGAACAGAAGACTGTTGCAAGGACTTACACCCCTGCACTAAAAAGTTTAATGTTCATAAAGTCACATGTCTGAGGAACCCTTTCCAATAGGAGGCAGAACATCCAGTTGCACATTTCACCAGCATCATCCAAGATCGCTTCTCACTAGGTTCAGTTACCAACAGCAGGTCTTCAATAGGCAGCTCTTTCGATCAAGCAGAATTGGAATAAAAACAGACTTCTATATCATCATTCTAGTCCAGGCTTCAAGTCCTCACCTTGAACCCAGAAAGCAGGAGCTGCATCCAGCTACAAAGGGCATGTACCAGATGGCTCTAGAAGCTGTAGAAGCGAGACTCCCAACAGGAGAGATTGAGTGACCAAGAGCTACTGATTTAGGAGACTGGACTAAAGGGCCTAAAGGTACGCAGTCCAACTCAAAGAATACTGGTGATAAGGGATAGCACAGATTTGGGAAATGGCAATGGTGAGACTCTCTTATACCAGGAAAATTTAAGATCAGGTGTGCCCAAAAGAGCAGCCTGGGGTAGGGCGACAAAGACCTAGGGCAGTAATAGCATTGGAGAAAATGGAGAGGAGCACAAAAGACTTACCTTCATTCGCTGTTCTGTCAAAATGCGGTTAGGGATATGCAAAGACTGAGATGGGGGAGTCTTTCCTCCTACCAGCTCTGTTCCTATCATGTCCCAGACTTCACTGAACCTCTGCATGCTACTTTAATTAATTACTACTGACTTTGTTGTTTGCGTCACCTTTTCTCACGCTAGGGAAGCCGATTGAGCTAACTCTGATGATGAACGCCGCTGTTGCCAATATCGTCATATCCATATTGCTTGGGAAGCGATACGACTATGAAGACCCCACATTCAAAAAGCTCCTGACACTGATGCATGAAAATATCAGGCTATTGGGAAGTGTATCACTTTTGGTAATTCATACTGTTTGAATACTTCTTTTCAAAAGCATGATTATACAGTGGTATACAGAAAAACACCTCTCCAACGTTGATCATTGCAACACATCTATCTGCTCATGACAAATGCACCCTGAAATGGCAAAAAGTGGACCTCTGATGCTATTTATGGACTTCTCTTAGCAGCATAGCCTGAGAAATTATACATTCCTTCTTTCATGAAGAAATGAACAACACTTAATACTACACAAGGATTGTGTCCCCTAGACATAGAAGTTGGTGATTATTCCCCATCTCCTATTACAAACAAGGTCAAAATCAGTGTGGGAATACCTGTAACTGCCTCTTCAACTTGAAACTCCTAAATCCAATCCTCTAGGAGTGAAGAGGTAGGCAATTGTGTCAAGGACATATTCACAAACATGGGATTTCTAGGCCATCATCCGCCAGTGTGATTAATACTCAGTGTAAGAGGAAATTTATTTCAACAGTTTTACACTGTTGGCCAGGAAGAAGGAGGACAAAGGAACATATTGCGTCTTGAGTATGTCTGTAGGTTATTTTCTGTAAGGGCTTTCTTAATATACACTATTGAACTGTGACACATCTGATTAGCAGCATTTTTTATTCACCACTATCTCTGCGTCTTGCAGATTTACAACATGTTCCCAGTTCTTGGATTCCTCCTGAAGGACCGCAAAAAGATTATACAGAATACAAACGAAATCAATGCTTTTATCAAGGTGACTTTCGTAGAACATCTCAAAGCTCTGGACAGAAACGACCAGAGGAGCTTCATTGACGCTTTCCTTGTGAGGCAACAAGAGGTAATAGAATCCTAACAGTTTCTTCAGTTCTCCTCACTTTCCTTTCAATGCTTGGTAGAAAAACAAATGTTCTTCAGCACAGATCTATAATATGCAAATGTCCTACCCAAAATTGTAGTCAGACTAAGACTGTGCAGTCATTCCAACTAGGAGATAAAATAATCACAAGCATCTTCCATGCGTCCCCAGTAAATTATCAGGAAAATATAAAACACTATTTCAGCAAGCAAAGTATAAGAGGCTGCCATTACAATAGTTTAAAATTTCTTTCTGTCCCCCAGCATTTCTGGCTCTTTTTTTAAATTCACATCCCATTCATAGAGGTATACCCAGTGAAAGTTCTAGGCCCAGGAATCTTCGACACATATGTTCTTAGCAGTAGTTGCCAGCTCACATTTATCTGCTTCAACAAAACTCTAGTCTTACAGTTCATGTAAAAATGTCCCAGTGTTTCTACCCAGCCCTCACCTCTATGTACCATGGCCTGGTGAGGTTTGACCCCAATTCTGCTACGGCAAAAGAATGGGTTGGCTGCTGGACTGCAGAGGAACATGAACCACCCTTCTAGGCTCCCTTTTGATGCTAGTGGCAGGTAAAGGCAGTGTCATCATGGGCCAAGTCCCCAATACCTCTTGAGTTTATGTCAAAACCCAGATCTGGAAGCAAATTTATTCTACTTCCTAACAAATTTGTTCTGCAAGATGCTCTGCTCCATGACCTACGGGCAGAAAAAATCTGAAGCAAATGACATGAATGAACCACATGGGTGGCCCCAGTGACTCGTTGCTCTTTTACAAAACGTTCTTGTTACCACTGTCATTATCCCAGCTGAAGACCCATGTTGGCTTGAGTATGTGCTCTTGTGGGCAACACAGGCAGTCCAAACACTCTTGTCTCAAGACTCAACTTAGAACAGGTTTCTCAAGGCATCCCATCAAAATCTTTACGCTTACCTACTCCTATGAGGGCTGCATATGAAGGTTTTTCCCTGTTCTGCAATGAAAAAATGCCTTATTGAATCTTTAATTAGCTGATATTATTATTGTTTCATATCTCTAGGAGAATGGAAAGGCCAATGGATATTTCCATAATGAAAATTTAATTGCAGTCGTGAGAAATCTGTTTGCAGCTGGTATGGAGACCACATCCACCACTTTGCGCTGGGGCCTTCTGCTCATGATGAAATATCCTGAAATTCAGAGTAAGTGGAAACAAGGTGATTAGTGGCTTCCTTCTCATCAAGTCACCTTAAATGTGACTTCTTATTGAGCAGGACTGGCAAAAAAAAAAAAAAAAAAATTCTCCTCATTGCCGTAGTCCTAGTAGGAGAAAACAGAAATTCAAGTGAGCTATCAATGTGTGGTCCCTGTTTCTTTTACAGAAAAAGTCCAAGAAGAGATAGAGCGAGTGATAGGGTCAAACCCCCCACGAATCGAACATCGAACTCAAATGCCATATACGGATGCTGTTGTCCATGAAATTCAAAGATTTGCTAATATCCTGCCATTGAGCTTGTCTCATGCGACTACTACAGATGTCATTCTCAAAGGCTATTTCATTCCCAAGGTGAGACAACTTTTTATACTACTTTTCTTCTCTCTGTCCCCAGCGTAACACTTCAAGACCTACTTGTGTCCAAGGATGTTTACTTACCCCCAGAGCTCTCACAGCTACTTTGACAGGACCTCTCCTATCAAATTAGGTATTTTTGAGCTCCAACACTCGCCATTGCTCTGATGGTGACAGCAACACCATCCTCAGTGCAATAACTGCTCTGCCTTTTTTTGCAGGGAACTACCGTCATCCCCTTACTGGCCTCTGTCCTGAAAGACAAATCCCACTGGGAGAAACCAGACATGTTCTATCCTGAGCACTTTCTTGATGCCAACGGAAAATTTGTGAAGAAAGATGCTTTCATACCTTTTTCAGCAGGTATCATTCATTTTGTTTTTAGGGCTCTGAGGGGAATGGGACATCTAAGATTCCTTTCTCATTAGAGCTGACCTATCATATTCTTCCCAAAGGTCTCCTCTCCTCTCCTCTCCTCTCCTCTCCTCTCCTCTCCTCTCTTTTGACAATAGCTCAAGAAGCAGCTCCCAATTACTTCCTTATGGTCTTTTCTCAATTTGTTCCAGGGAGGAGGACCTGTGCTGGAGAGACTCTTGCCAAGATGGAGCTCTTCCTCTTCTTCACCAGCCTCCTGCAAAGGTTCACCTTCCAGCCTCCCCCCGGAATCTCCGCCTCAGACCTGGACCTCTCTCCCTCCACTGGGATCACCATTCCACCAGTGACTCACGAGCTTTGTGCAGTGCCACGCTCCTAGGGCTTTTCTCAGACATCTCTTTGTCCTGAAACACTC
>VXBW01006365.1:496972-524564 GCA_013400375.1 Thinocorus orbignyianus
TTTTTTTGCAGGGAACTACCGTCATCCCCTTACTGGCCTCTGTCCTGAAAGACAAATCCCACTGGGAGAAACCAGACATGTTCTATCCTGAGCACTTTCTTGATGCCAACGGAAAATTTGTGAAGAAAGATGCTTTCATACCTTTTTCAGCAGGTATCATTCATTTTGTTTTTAGGGCTCTGAGGGGAATGGGACATCTAAGATTCCTTTCTCATTAGAGCTGACCTATCATATTCTTCCCAAAGGTCTCCTCTCCTCTCCTCTCCTCTCCTCTCCTTTCTTTTGACAATAGCTCAAGAAGCAGCTCCCAATTACTTCCTTATGGTCTTTTCTCAATTTGTTCCAGGGAGGAGGACCTGTGCTGGAGAGACTCTTGCCAAGATGGAGCTCTTCCTCTTCTTCACCAGCCTCCTGCAAAGGTTCACCTTCCAGCCTCCCCCCGGAATCTCCGCCTCAGACCTGGACCTCTCTCCCTCCACTGGGATCACCATTCCACCAGTGACTCACGAGCTTTGTGCAGTGCCACGCTCCTAGGGCTTTTCTCAGACATCTCTTTGTCCTGAAACACTCAGATGAAATATCTCTGTCTCTAGGCCCATGTGGGACGTTCGGTACTTCTGAGTCTAGTAGGGAATTTTTAGCCCAAGCACACCTTGGCTTATAGCCAGAGGTGTCTGTCCCACCACTATGGCAGGAGGCAGTCCTGACTTTCAGTCACTCATGGAAAGGGCAGGTGATGGTCATTGTGAGGATGAATCCCATAAGGGAGATAAATAACAAAGTCCATTTCATTCTGTCCTTTCCTATACCTCTGCATGTTCCCCTTGATGAAAGAGGCCAGAGCCAGTCTCTGGGTCAAAACTCAAAAGGTACTGCACTGATCTATGCACACTCACACACAAAAACCCAATGGCTTTCACCTCCCACGCCTTCAGCACAGTTACATGCAAACTGCCTAGGGAAAATGGTCCATTACACAATTTTTCCCCACATCAGTGCCCTAAATGCACACACACACAGAGAAATATAATTTAATAGCTCAACCTGAGACAAGGAAATGTTAGACGTTCACCCAATGCAGAACCACAGTGCAGATGCATAGAGGGCTCTCGGGTGATGCCATGTGGTTATATGCTGCTTGGAAGTTAAAACTTATTTTACTACAGAATAATGTACATATTACTGATAAAGATAAAAGCACAGCAAAATATTTATTCAAATCAAACCGTTGCCACTGCTGTCTTCGAAGCTGAAAAGATCTTCTTTCACACTAAAATGGCTTCTGGGGATGTATCCTTGACTGGAAAATGTAACGAGTGTTGTGCTCCCAGCAGGAACTGAGCAAACCAGTGTTTCTGTGGCACCTCTTAGACCTCTCCAACTTCTTTCTCAAACACCTCTGCTGTAGGTTTTTAGTCACGAAAATAAGTTGTTTTTTCCACAAGAAGTCTTCTTAGACTTTAGTAAGGCTTTTGACACTATCTATCATAAGATAGATGAGTTGTTGATATATGGGGTGGATGACAATTCGTTGAAAATCCAGCAAATTATTTGAAGCTAGTGATCAGTGGTGGGAAGTACAGTTTGAGTCTAGCAACTAGCAGGGTACCCCAGAGGTCACTGCTGGGTCTCGTCCTGCTAAATGTCTTCATTAACTATGTAGATGATAGGGCAGAATGTACCCTCAGCAAGTTTGCTGGTAACACCAAACTGGAAGGGAAGGATGTGGCTGATACACCAGAAGGTTGTGCTACCATCTAGAGGCACCTCAATAGACTGCAGAAATGAACTGACAAGAACTGCAGGAAGTTCAAAGCAAAGTGCAGAGTACTGCACCTGGGGCAAGAACAAACTCAGGCACCAGTGTGTGCTGGGAGCCACCCACCTGGAAAAGAGATTGACAGAAAAAGGCCTGGGGGTCCTGGTAGACACGAAGTTGAGCATGAAGTGTCGTTGCTGCAAAGAAGGTTATTTGTGTCCTGGACTGCATTAGGAGGAGTGTTGCCAGAAAGTTGAGGAAGGTAATCCTTCTCCTCAGCTCAGCGCTGGTGAGCCCACACCTGGAGTGCTGTGCCCAGTTCTGGGATCATCTGTACAAAAAAGTTATGGACATATTGGAGGGAGTCCAGCAAAAGACCATGAAGGTGCTGAAAGGACTGGAGCATCTCTTATATGAAGAAACACTGAAAGAGTTCGGACTGTTTAGTCTAGAGGAGAGAAGGTTGAGAGGAATTTTATTAGTTTGTGTAGAAACTCCTGGACAAAGGGTACAAAGACAGAGCCAGGCTCTTTTCAGTGGTGTTCAGTACCAGGACCAGAGGGCCCAAGCTGAAACACAGGAGGTTTTCTCTGACCATCAGGAAACACTTTCTTACTGTGAGAGTGACTAAGCACTGGCACAGGTTGAGCATGGAGACCATGGAGTCTCCTTCCTTAGGGATATTCAAAAGCCACCCAGACATAGTCAAGGGCAACTGGATCCAGGTGGCCCTGCTTGAGCAGAGAGGTTGGACGTGGTAACTTCAAGAGGTCCATTTCAACATCAACCATTCTGTGACTCTGTGATTTGAAATTCCAAAGGAATTCGATGGAAGCAAAGTTAAACCAGTTCCTAAGTACTTTAAAAAGCCAGATCTCTGTGCACTAATCACTTGGACATTGGCATTTTGGTTTCAGTGCTTGAGATATCAAGGCCGTGGTGTACTAATGACGAGAATATAACTAATCAGTAACCTGAAGAAAATGCAGACTTTATGACTTTTATAGCAAACACCGGGTTGATGACCTGTTGTTCTCCATGTTCTTGGACTTTCATGCTTGGACAGTGAGCTACACACTCGCCCAGCCACAGACATTGAGCTAGCAAACATTACCTTCCTCTCTACTAACGGAGGATTCATTAGCAAGCACAAGGGAAGGCAAACAAATCAGTCAGCAACTGCAAGAAAAACATCTCTCCACTTGGACACAAGCTTATGGACTAGTGCAAGTGTTTCTTACGGGAAATTTTTGCAGGACAGAGATCCAGATTCCACATTGTCTTTTTTCTCATCTGTAACAAATACTTGGCTGAATAGAGATGGAGTGGAGCAGCTGCACTTCTGTTGGTTTAGTGCTCATCCTGTCTTTTCTATCCATTTTGAAAATGGGAATTTTCTGGGGTAATCACCGGAGAAAGAAGTTTCCTCCAGGACCAAGAGCACTACCTATCATTGGAAATCTCCATATGTTTGATCTGAAGAGACCCTACAGAACTTATCTACAGGTAGTCATTATTTTTTCTATTGCTCCCATAGTTGCATATATCACCAAGCTCCACAGTCAGAGTGTTTCTCCTCTTGCACCTGGGGTGTTGCATCCTCAGATGACCCTTAGCAAGAGACAGGAGACTTATTAGAGCAGAAAACTTTGAATCCAACAAGATTTGTTCTTTATCGTAGCACTTTCTCTGTGCAACTTCATGCATTTAGGTTTTGAGCCTTAACTCTCAAACTAATAACAAGTGCTTATCATATTTTTGTGGTAATTCTGAGAAAAAGGTAATTGAGTAAGGAGTGATTTTTGATATGTGGTTTTCCACCTCCCACTGGTTGATGTGCCTGGGGCTGTAACTGCAGCATCCTGTCTTCTCTGATCTAGCAGCCTTCTTATCTCCCTTTCCTCCTTTCTTCCCCAAAAGCTGAAGATAACTGTGTACTCTTAACATTCAGGGCCCAGAGTTGCCAGAATATACAGCAAAGATCTAAGCAAATGAAAGTAATAAATTTTTCCATTCTTGTGCTTTCTTTACATAGTTTGTTATAGGAGTTCCCTAGTTTTGAGTCAGAAGACTTCTATGAACATGTTCCTTTCTTAGAGTTTTTCCTATCCCATCGAAATTACACATTCTCCTTGTTGCTGATTTTAAAAGCGTTATTTTCACCTACAGATCTCTAGGTATGTTACATCCACAAATCAAATGACTGATTAGAAACAGTATCTGAAAAATCACTGTAGCTCTCCAATGCAGCCTAATTGTGTTGGCAAAAGCAAGCTCCCTCTTTTTTCAGGCCAACAGAATGAATGTGTCTCTGCTGTAATTCAGTGAATCCATTCTAATGGCAGAGGTGAATTTCTCTGTAAGCTGTAAAAGCTGTAAATCACTGTTTATCTCCTTCTGACAGCTGTCAAAAATGTATGGTCCAGTCTTCAGTGTTCAGATGGGGCAAAGGAAAATAGTAGTGATTTCTGGGTATGAGACAGTGAAGGAAGCTCTCGTAAACAAGGCAGATGCATTTTCAGAGAGACCTAAAATCCCAATCTTTGAAGATCTGACTGGAGGAAATGGTAAGTTGGTTTTATTTCTCCTCGTCAGCTTAACTTATTCAAAAAGTTTTTTTCTTCAGACGAAGCAGAAGCTTCACATCCCTTTGGACCAGAGACCATACAAGACATTGGAAACTGGAACAAGTTGATTGCCTTCAGTGCATTTATTCAATTTTAAACTGTTCACACTGACAACAAAACAACCATAAATCTATAAGCAACCACAGCAGAAGATAATGGATAGCATCGCTCTTATGGGGTATAGAATTGGGGCATGCATGCAAGGGAAGGCATTTCTAGCTTTCACAGTATGGTTTTGGGTTTATTATAGAGCCTCCTTTTCCTGCTTCTCATTTCATGTGATGAACAGCACTTTTAAAACCTGAATGTGGCAACAGAATGGAGATTTATTTTAATACGGGAAATACTGTACACTGTATATTGAGCTGGGTTTCCAAATGAGGATTTTGCATCCTAACTTCACCCTAATTTTGCATGAGAATTTCTTACCTACATCTCTAAAGACCCTTGGACAAATTCAAGAATAATTCTGTGAATGTTGTAACCGTTGTATTGTTTCATCATATTATGAGATGTAAGCTTTCTTTAAATCCTATTTTCTTTCTTGAAAAAATATAACCAAAGTCATTAGTTACATGGTTTAACAATTTCAGTGAAAAATCTGATTGAGGAGGCTGCAGGTTTCTCCTGCAATCATCAGAGACAGAAGATCTCATTTCAATTCCATTTCCAAAGCATCACAATCAATGGTTCGAACTTGAATTTCCAATGCCCTCTTTCTTTCAGTCACAAATGTCTCCAATTAATACCTCTTAAATTGTTCATTCTCTTTTTTTCTTGTTGAGGCCTGAAAACACTTAAGGGAAAGTTGTTTTTTTCCTCAGCCAGATGTAATTTAGCCTGTTTTAAAAGTGATTTCTACTAAATACCTACATTATTTATATTCAAATTAGTTATTAATAAACTTCTACCACCCTGAAATGTTCTCTTTGTGTCAGGGCTTGTCTTTGCTCATGGTGAAAACTGGAAGGTGATGCGAAGATTTACTCTCACAACCCTACGAGACTTTGGAATGGGGAAAAGGGCCATTGAGGACCGCATTGTGGAGGAATATGGGTATCTGGCAGATGCCATTGGGTCACAAGAAGGTTGGTAGATCGTTCATTCTTCAGCTCTTTGAGCTTTTGTTCAAGTACCCAGAGGCTTGCAAGTAACCTCCTCAAGTTCAGACTTTTTTTAAGAAATGTACTTCAGCCTGAATCAATTTGATGAATTTGGCTCCTCTGGCATCTTTGTGTATTGGTTTGGTATTGTAGCATTGAGTAATAATCAGTATTAGCAATCAATCATGACAAATAAACAGCAGTACTTAGTATTAAATTTACATTTACAAATTATATCTCTTGCCACAATGTAATATAATCTTTTACTCATTATATAGGAAAGCCCTTTGATGCCAGTAAAATGATTAATGCGGCAGTTGCTAACATAATTGTTGCAATATTACTTGGAAAACGATTTGACTACAAAGACTCCAGATTTGTGAGACTGCTACAACTGACCAAGGAAAACGTGAGGCTGGCTGGGAACCCTCTGGTGACGGTAATGATAAATATTTTTATGTTGCTGTTCCACTGGATGCCATGGGAACATGTTAATACTGGTAGCCAATTGTTTCTATTAAACAGGAAAATCTGAGGCTCTGGGAGATAATAGGCTTACAAGACCCTTCTGGGGCACAACAAAGCTTGAAAGACAGTCTGGCAATCTTGAAGCCAACAGTCAAACCCCCAGTCTGTCAAAAACATGCTTTAGCTACTGTTTGCAGTGATGAATCTGGACTTAAAAAAACTAGACAGCATAGGGCATGAATAGCAAGCTCAGCATTATCCCAAAAATATGGTTCACTTGTATAAAGCAACCAGGCAAACCAGTGCACTGTCAGAACATGAGACAGGGAGAAGTTATAGAGTCTGTGGTTTGCCTGTACAAAACAGCCCTGACAGAAACTCTATTGTTCCGTGCTTCCAGTACACTGAAATCTCTCAATGAGTAATAAATACACTCTGATACTCACGTGCAATGCTGCTGCAAACCAGATTCACTTCTGTTCCTTTAGACTTTGAAACATTAAAGAAAGAAATTAGTGGAAGAGCTGGCTAAAGCAATAGGAAGAATTACCGGCAAGTTGCAGGTGTTTGACATCTACACTACTCCTGAAAAACAGTAATGAGGGTCTAAGAGGTTTCCTTGTATTCAGTGGTCCTTGGTGGATTTTCTACCATGAATTTGTCTAGTCACTTTTCCATATTCTAAAGAACTAAATGTTAATGTTAGGTCTCTGGGTTTGTATCCCAATACAGTATTATTGTTTCTGTAATGTTTTCAGACCTCTGGCCAGGAAATTCTCTCTAACATATTTCTCTCTTCTAGATGTACAACATCTTCCCATACCTTGGATTCCTCCTAAGGGCTAACAAACCTCTTCTCAAAAACAGAGATGAATTCAATGAGTTTGTTCAAGCTACTTTTATAGAACATCTCAAAACCCTGGACAAAAATGATAAAAGAAATTTTATTGATGCCTTCCTGGTTAAACAGCAGGAGGTAACTGCATCTTTTCTCATTTATTCCGAATTTTATGGTTCTATGAAGACATTCACAACTTCCTTTCAGTACTTACAATTATAGTTACATTTCTTTAGGGAATATATCTTTGACAAAACCCATATAACAAGTCAGTAGAGTCGAATAAATATTTGACTCTGTTGCAGTTCCAACCCTTTTTACCAGTAAGCCTTTATCTTTATTTATGGTTTTCTTCAGACCATATCAATATATTTACAGAGGCTGCATCTTCTTTTATTTGCTTTCTCTGTTGTCCTAATCCTTCTGGCTCTTTCAAAAACAATGCATTACAGAACAAAAGATCTACTTGGGCTTTACTGGGGATCATTATTTGGGGTCTCTGCTACATCTGGGTTACCTTCTTCATAGAGAAACTAGCTCTCTTTGCAGCTGGCCCCAGTAAATGTAGAGATCATGGAAAACATAAAACCCACATCAACACTCTTCTCCAGGTACAAGCGCTAAGGCTTTTACTTGTCTTTCACACTTTTAAAAAATATAGAATTTATTTCTTAGTAAATGCCTAGCTCCGTAAATTGCATCTTCACATGAAAAGGTTTAAGTTCCAATCTTTTTTTTTTTTCAACCACTTCTTTCAGGAGAAATCCACTACCAATGGGTATTTCCATAATGGTAACCTGCTAAGCTTGGTCAGCAATTTGTTCACTGCTGGTCTTGAGACGATTTCCACCACACTAAACTGGAGCTTTCTGCTGATGCTGAAGTACCCTGAAGTTCAGAGTAAGTGCTTTTATGACAGAGGATGTCACACTCAGTGCATTAGGAACCAAACAGGAACCTGGAGGGTCAACTTACATGTTAATAAATTGTTAAAAACAAAAAGCCAAGATTTCCAGTTAATTATTGTCTAGGCATCACTGTGCCCTGTGGTTCAGACCCAGTGAGGGGCATGCTAATAGGCCTACCAGTACACTTTAAACAGAGTTTGTATGTGCCAGGTCTTTCACTCATCTCATTAATTAAAAAGAAGAGAGCTGTCCTGCATTGGCCAATGAAATTGTTCCAGGTTTCCTTCAGAAACAGGCTGTTGACAAACCAAAGGCCTTTGCAGATGTTAAATGGGCTGTACTGAGACTTTAAAAAAGATTCAGGGAATTGGTCTTTGACATCTACATTCCAGGTTATGATACTAGGTTGTTAGGCATGTGGTGGGTTTTTTGAGACATCTTTTGGCCAGATTAAGAAACTTTAGGCAGAGGAGAGAGAAGAAAAATACAAGTCTTTAGGCTGATTACTGGTAAAGAAATAATGAAACACTGTAGGTCTGATAACTTCCCATTATTCCTGAAAGGAAAAAAAGGTTTTGGGAGAATTCATGGGTTTCACTCAAAGCCTTTTGTACTTTACATCAGTAAAGCACAGTGACTCGTCTCTTTCTTACAGTTGACTTTTTCCTCAGGAAAGGTCCAAGAAGAGATAGAGCGAGTGATAGGGTCAAACCCCCCACGAATCGAACATCGAACTCAAATGCCATATACGGATGCTGTCATCCATGAAGTTCAGAGGTTTGCTAATATCCTGCCATTGGATTTGCCTCATGAGACTGCTGCAGATGTCACTCTCAAAGGCTATTTCATTCCCAAGGTGAGATGCCTGCAGGGTTGTTTCTTTTAGAATTTCTTCTTTCTTAAACCAGGTTAACGTGATAAACATGAACTCTCTAATGATGTCACATAACAGTGAGAATAACCTCTTTCTCCAGGCTGACCATCTTGAAATCTTATTGCCACCACAGTAATTGTCCATAGATTAATTCCACTGTCTTATTTTGCAGGGAACCTACATCATCCCCTTACTGACCTCTGTCCTGAAAGATAAATCGCAGTGGGAGAAACCAGACGCGTTTTATCCTGAGCACTTTCTTGATGCCAATGGAAAATTTGTGAAGAGAGATGCTTTCATGCCTTTTTCAGCAGGTGCTGCCTTTTTTCCATTTACTGATGTTGCGAGTACAGACCTTAGGCAAGCACTAACTGTGCTGGTGGTTCTTTGTTTCTGAAGACTGGCCTCCATACTGCCTTTTTCATGGGACCATTTCACAACCCATATTTCACAGATTTCTCTGATAAGGGAGAATACTCACAAACATCTGCTATTTCCTCCAGCCTCTGGATGCTGTTAGTTTCTCAGTATTCAATTATTTGAATAACCCTTCTTAAACAGGTGGGAGGCTTTCAGCAAATTCCGTGATGGTTTAAACAACACATTTCTACATTATAACCTGTAGCCCACAACTGGCCCATGGCCTGGGCTTCTTTGACTCCGATTCTAACCATACCCAGCTGCATTGTCTATGACCACACACAAAGCACACAGGAATGTTGGCTTCTGTGTCTTTCCTGGGGAACCATGTTTCATTTTTGCACTTGCCTTTTTAAAACGTCATGAATAAGCTCATCCGGGATCAAGATTTTATATACTGTGCCAATAGAGAGGAGCTGCTGTATACAAACCCCTCAAATTCTGTGTAAAATCAAAGGATGGGAAAGGATTGTCTTCTGAGGCATCCACAGAGTGTGATGTTCCCCTTATACACCTGAATCATTTTCCAAAACATAGGAAATTCTCACTCTCATGATGATTGCTCCTTCTCTGGCATTTCTCCTGCTTTTCAATTTCTGTCCTTACTCAATTAAGTTCCTATATGTCAGTCTCTGGCTAAGCTGTCTATCATATCCACAACACTGCATTTTTAGAGACCCTATTTGCATATTTTTAATTCTGCATAATATTTGAACAAGGTTTTTTTTCCCCCTGTCATGTTCACTATTCAGCATATATTAATTATTTTTATTTTATTTTATAAAAGGGTTTATGATACCTCCAATTCACAAACCTTCTTTTTCAGATTTAAGTCTAGATATCCTAACTGGAAGCACATCCAGGTGGTGTTGGGTCTGAGCATTTCCCAAAGGGCTTATTTCACAGCACAGCCATGCAAATGCTCTACTGTTTTCTTTCTGTCACACAAGGGAGTTAAAAATCAAATTTTAGTTCAGGTCTTTGCTAGTTCCAGCCTTGAACTACCATGATCTGATTAAGGCAGTTGACAAGCTGCTGAATTTGACCAGAATTGAGAAAAAAATCATATTCACAGCACTTTTGAAGAAAGGCTTATATTAAGGGTTCCATAGAATAAGTCTACTTTCTTCCCCAGTGCCGCTCTAGCCAGCGTTTGTGAGACTCCAAGGTCTTTTCTGACAAAATTTAATACAAAAAATTGCCTGTGACTAGATTAATAGAGCCAAAGTCCAGACTAAGGAGCCAAAGTTGGTCTGGGAACCAAAAATTGAACCAAGTAGAAGAAAAATCTAAAAATTAAGAAGAATACAAATTTTTTTGAAAACCAGAATTAAGGAATTCAGATTGCATTTCCATACATTTCTCCCCAAATTCAAGAAGTTAGACAAAGCAAAAGGAAAAAAATCACCAGGTGGCTTTGTCATCATATCGCTGAAGACCAAGTATCCTCTCTCTCAGCTGTTTCTTGTACTAAATAGACATTTATAGCTAATGTATTCTTTACACATTGCTAGAATATGACCTTTCCAGTGTTCTGGATTCCCACTCACCTTCCTCATTCAGAATAAGAGCTGCTCAGTGTTTTTTATGTCTTCCAACTATTGAAGAGCCAGCTCCCACTGACTCTCCTATGGTTGTTCCGCATTTCGTTGCAGGGCGGAGGATCTGTGCGGGTGAGACTCTTGCCAAGATGGAGCTCTTCCTCTTCTTCACCAGCCTCTTGCAGAAGTTCACCTTCAACCGTCCCCCTGGAGTCTCTATCTCAGACCTGGACCTCAGCCCTGCTATTTCATTTAACATCGTCCCCAAACCCTATAATATGTGTGTCGTAGCACGTGCCTAGAGCTCTAATCAGCATCAGTTTGTTTTAAAAATCTTTTAATTACATTTTCATTATATCTGCCTTCTTAATTATTTGGCTAAAATAATTCACAGCATTACACCTTAATGAAGTTTTCCAATACTTCTGAAACAAAGTGGTGTTCTTTTATTTTTATTCATCGGGGAGGGGCTGAAGCACACCAGAAGTACGTGGACTAATCAATTACTCATGGAATCAGCATGTTAGATCACCTAATCTGAACTAAATAACACAGACCCTCACAGCTTTCACATTCTTATTTCAGCTTTCACTTGGTAATGTGTGTTTCTTGAAAGCATATCACCCAGAAACACTCCCAAATCCAGGTTTCTCCAAAGAGTCAAAGAGACCATGAAGCTGTGCTTACCTTCTACTGTCCTCCTTACAGATAGGCACTGTAAAGCCTCTGTGTTGGGTGTAGGATGTTCAGAGCTTCAGGTCTTCAGAATAGAAGGGGTTCTTGATCTTGGCAGGTAGACGGGTTTGAAGCTGGGTTGGATATACTGATGTTCCGCAGTACCTCACGGTGGCTTCTCCCCTTGGCTCTCCTCCTCATCCCTCCCCTCTTCAGAAGCATTCGGCCTCTGCTTCTTCCTGGGCAGTAATCAGTGCTGACCCTCTGTGGCATGCCACAAAGCTCAATTTAAGGTGGCTATTTTACTTGACAATAGAAGGATAATATTCCCTGTTCTGCCATTTCTCCTGAGAGTGAGTACTGAAGCAAGACATACATTCCTCCTCCTTGAAGGAGACCCTCCTCTGAACTTTCCCTTTTAATTGATCTCATTCCCTTGCTTTGAGGGGGAGAGTATGTGAGGGTTCCACTGAAGGAAAGGTTTGAAAAAGAGAATCACTGTAGGAAAGGTAAGAGAAGCTGATGAGCACATTTCATTTTCTGCAGCTGTTCTTTTTCACATCATCAAAGTACTCAAAACAAACTAGATGGCTGCATTTCTTATTCCTATTAAACTTTCAACAAAACATATTTCTCTAAGTACTACAAGAAATCCAGTGTAACAAGAAGTCCTGCATCTGTCTTATAAGTAAAGACTCTGAAGCCATCGAAAGAATGTAATAATGGAAAGCATGATCGTGCTGCACGAAGAGGTGGGAGGTGACACGATTGCACTGTGTTTTCCTTCTTTTTGTACAAAACAGCTAATCTTATCTAACCACCTTTGTACATATTGATTCACATGACCTCAATTAACCTCCTATCTGAAGCTTTTCCACATATTTATCTTCAAAGACAGAACCAGATCAAAATGGATTATTTAGGTTTTTCCAGCTCTAATGTTTCAGAAAAAAAAAACCCACTCCGTTAAATGCCGCCTTTTCACTTGGGGATTCGGAGACAAAATTATGGAAGGAATTTATTTTTCCATGAACAAAATGGGCCCCTGTTCTTTAGACTACTTCTTGCCAGCAGTTGCCACCAGCCCTGGAGATGCTAAACCCCCATTTCTCACCCTGAGAAGTAACAGAAACTCTCCCTCCACTATGTGACACTTGCACCTGTAAAGTGGCAACTTCTTCTTTAATTGTCATTTCTTTCTCATTTCCTTGCTCTTTTCTGCTGAGTTTCTTCCAATGACATAATGCTACAAGTTAGTCAAACAGCCCTGAAAAATTATTTCACAAATATAGATGTGTCTGCTGCAGCCTACCATATAAAAGAAATAACACTTGGGTGTTGTTACAGACCCCTTCTCAGGAAAAAAAGTTAAGTCAAGTTGATCCGAGTCCAGAGAGGCATTAAATTTTTTCCTGAATATTCTGTAACTGGATAACCTCAGTAAATAAAGCAAGCACTCGTGACAAACTAACTGGTGCTTTTGTAACGGACCTTCTGACTTGCTATTAAACATTGCACAAACACTCTCTGCAAATTCCAGCTGTCAGAAGGCTCCCACCCCCTGGCAACAGTAAAAGGAAGTCAAAATTGACCGAGAGCCAAAATAGCCCAAGGCTGACACCGTTTTAAGCCTCCACATCTGCTCTGCCCCACAGGCTGCATGGGAGTCGAGTGGTGCTCTTGGCTCTCATCCAGCATCCTCAGGGTGCCACCAGACACATCAGGGCTGCATCATCCACCAAGTGCTGGTGCATAGAACATCATCGTTTACTGAGCAACCACTACCGAGTGTGTAGGTGACCCTTCCCTCACCAAGTGTGATGATGGTCACCTCTTTTCTAGGTGCTTATTGCTTGTCCTGACTCTTCTGTTGACTAGGAAAACCAGAAAGTTTCAGAACAGACATTACAGGGAGAATTTCCTCCAAACCAAAGTCTTTACTCATCATTGGAAACCTGCTTATCACAGATTGGAAATTGTTCTTCTAGATATTGCTGGTGTAGACCTTATTTTTCGTATATTTAATACAACATGAAATTCAGAAAGCTAAAATAGTAGTGGAATATTTGAATATTAGTGAACATACATGTCTCAATCCACCTTTTTGCCCTCGTTTTATAAAGTTTTCTAATTTTTGAGTCTGGAGCCTGCTCCTAATTCAAAATTCTTTGTGCCTTTAAAGGACACCTGCTTCCTACTGTGCTCCAGGCATAGATTTAGCAAAGAGAGGTGTCTTCCATTAATATCATCCCGTCTGATACACACTGCAAGTTCAGTTACCCTGGAATTAGCCCACGATTGAGTCAAGCATCACTTCCTCAAAGACCTACAGGCATCCAGCCCTGCACCACTGCAGCCCTTCCAAAGGTCTACATACATTAACTCTTTACCTTTCTCACTCACCTGGGTAGTTTTTAGTTAAACCATTAGATCACATCACTTAGTGATGCCAAAGGATGAAAAACCAGCAAGCTGAGCACAGTTGGGCGCTGTGTGAAGCTTTGAAACTCCGAGAAGTTAGAACTCATATTTATTTGAATTTTTAAGTTTGACAGCTCCCCAGCAGCTGTTTGGCCAGCAATACGCCACTGTTATGCTCCTAGTCCACATCGTCTGAATCAAAGGACATCTGAGTGACAGGGTTGACATAAGTCAAACCAGCAGCTTAGAGGAGAGGCAAGCCTTAGAGGAAGCAGCAGTCTCTTGGGTATTAATCTATTCTTTTACTTTCTCCTCCCTTGCTTTCTATAATACACCTCCTGGGCATACATTGTCTGCATTAAACCTTCCCAGCAATGGATCCAATTATATTGCTTTCATGTAGGACCAAGGACATCCTTGTTGTCAGTACCAGAAAAAGTAGGTAGAAGATGTAATGAACAGGTCTGTGTTTCCTCCCCAGTCCTTTTCTGGAGCCTTGGCTCTCTAAGGTCCTTCCCCTGAAGCTCGCGGCTCATTTTCTCAAGTAGAAAGACCAACCTAACCTTGTTTTTCCTAGAGGCCACCCGTCAAATCTTTTTTTCCCTTCTCTCCATGGATTGTCTCTCTCTCTTTTGTTCCTGTTTCCCAGCCAAACTCAGGAACAAAACTGCATGACTTTACAGGGTCCCCTTCCACCACCTGGAGTCTTTGTTCTGCCTTTGTTCACCACCTTTCAGTTCTCCTTCCTTTGCCAAACAGGAGTGCCAAAACTGCTTCTCACTTGGCCTTTAGTTAATTTGCTTGTCAAAAGGAAATAGATCTCCTTCTATTCTGGACATGACTCCCATGAGGTGCTGCAATCACAGCCCTTTCCAGTTCAGTAAATAAACAAACACAAGCTTAAAGCTAAAGCCTACTAATCTTCATTAAGTATATAATGACTGAATCATTCTTCTGCTCCCCAAAGGAGCACTTGCAAAGAATTTGGAGTTATTTACTGGTAAAATTGATGGAAATGACTTCTAGCAAACAGCCCTGACTTGCAAGAAAATACCTCTGTTGAAGTTAAAATCTGCACAACTTTTTATCCAGCCTTTACATGTTTAGCTCTACCAGGAGTAGAGGACATAGACAGATTTGTCTCAAGCATAAAGAAGACACACAGTAGAAAGGAAACAGACTTGTTCCTGTATTAGACATTATAAAGAAGTCTCACAAAGTTTTTCTTTATTCAGATGGCTCCTTACAGGTTTCTCTGGTTCTTAATTTCACATGTCAACTTTAGTCCATGTTGAGGAGAGGCTTTAGGACTTGTACCATTACAGATAGATGGGGTTAGAGATGCCCAAGGATGTTGCTGTAGATATCCCAGAAAACATTTATACAGAAAGAACCATTCTTCAGCCAGAAGCAGAGCAATTACAGTTGAAATTAAACTTACAACCATTTCTAAGTCTTTTGGATTTGCCACAAGCAGTTTTCCCTGAGCAGAGAAGTCATGAGCCGTTAATACCTTCAATTTTAGGTTTCTACAGGAAACTCTTTTTTGATTGCTGATCTCAGCTAAGTTATTAAATTCCATCAAAGTACTCCTGCAGTGCACAAAAGTTGATCTGAATGTGGGGTTTGGCTATAAGTGAGATTTAGCTAAGAAATGGAAAGGTGTATGAATCACTCTGAAAAATGAGCAGGGAAGAAACTGGGCATTCATGCTTTTCAGCAATGTTATTGATGATATATTTGTCTTCAGGACATTACCCTGTGCTGGAAAGCCAAGGCTGTGTAATTTCTTAGCCAAAGTGGTAGCCACAAGCCTGCTATAACCCTTCCTCCGATGCTCTGGAAGAGTATAACTATGAATCACGGTGGCAAACTGGTCTGTCAGGCTCCAGGAGAGGGGATACCCGTTGTCATCCAGGACACAGACACTGGGGAAGCAGCAAATGAGGTTGGCGAGGTACTTCTGGCTCCTTAGGTTGCCCCCCCCGTGACCAGGTTTTGTTGAGCAGGCTGGCATGGGAGATGTCCAAGTAAGATAGCGTTAATTTTGGGTCCATCCTAAGAGACAGTACAGAAAGCCTATTAGGTAGAAAGCTGTGCCTCACATTCTCCGTGCTAGATTTAAAGCTTTCTTCTCCAGCCAACTAGATTTCCAATCTATAACAGAAAGGGGAAATCAAAGACAGCTGAGTTCATTAGACTGGAGGGTATGGGAATAATTACAGAGAGCAGTCCTTCTCCATTTTATATCTCTTTTTCTATAAACTCCTGAGTCTACACAACACACTCCAGGGGTGCCTTATTCCTTACAGGAAGAGAGGAGGATATGTTATGAAGGCATAATATGCTCAAACGACGTATCAAGAGGCACAAGAGAGTGGAAAGGTTTTAATTTGCAGTCTTTCATCCTCCAAGTCCGACAGATTCTCTCTGGATTTTGAATCCAATGCTGAGAAATTTGCTATGGGAAAAACAGGGCCTCTGGTTCCCCTACTCTTTTGCTCTGATGTCAGACCAACATCTCACCAGCAGAGGGATGTTAGAAAAGGTTTCAAGAAGCTGTATAAAGCCCCCTTGTGAAAACCAAACTTTGTGGAAATCCCAGGTGCATCTATCAAATCTAAGGAGCTGACACAGAAAAGTCAAAGGAGATGGAAAGCAGACCTGTGGACCCCGTGTACGCATGGTGAGAAGAGGGGATGGAGATGTTCTGGAATATAAAACTGCAAAAGTGATTGACTGATTAAAGAAAAACCTTAGTAAGGATTTAAGGTGATAGTCCCTTCCATACCAACTAAGTCCTCAAATCAGACTTTTGATCCAGTCACAAAGAAATCCTAGCTATCTTCCTGACATTTTTGATTTAAATGTACTTTCAGGAAATATAATGTTATAGTAATGATGTCAACAAATAACCCAGTGTGCTTAGACATACTGTAGTCTGACATCTGGCAGGGTGTCCGGGTCTGAATGGAGAACCATCTGGAAAGAGGATGTTTTCACATCTACCTGCTTAGATAAAGCCAGGGATCTGGATATTTCACATATTCCACCCTGGAGTCCTGTGTATACAAAGATAAAAACTAAACCACTTAGAAAAAAATAAAGCTTTTTTTTTCCCCTTTTTTTAAAAGCCCAACAGTACACTTTTAATGGAACTAGCCAGGTATTTGAAATCTCCAAAATTATTACAGAATCATAGAATGATGTGTGATTGGAAGGAACCTCTGGAGATCACCCAGTCCAACCCCCCTGCCAAAGCAGGTCCTCCTAGAGCAGGTTGCACAGGAACTTGTTTTCAATGTCTCCAGAGATGGAGACTCCACCACCTCTCTGGGCAGCCTCTTCCAGGGCTCTGCCACCCTCAAAGGGAAGAAGTTCCTCCTCATGTTTCGATGGAATTTCTTATCTACAGGTTTGCACCTATTTCCTCTTGTCAGGATGACCTCCCTCCACCTGCTGGTCACACTCTTCTTGATGCACCCCGGGATGGCACTGGCCTCCTCGGCCACAAGGGCACAGTGCTGGCTCATATCTGAAGGTCTAGTGCTACCATGCAGCACATGAAGGTCCAGAAAAATAACAGTGAATATGATGTGGATTAAATTCAAAATCTAGAAAAGCCACACCCAAGATCTTGTGTTTTACAGAAGCACAAGAAACCTTTCGACAGAGCAGAATGGCAAGGTCTGCGCCCCATTAAGACTTCTTAAACCAACTGTTTCTTTCTATTTTATTTCCTTTAAACCAAGTAATCCTGGACTGTACCTTATATCTGAAAAAATTGGCCCCAGTTGATGGCATTTGTGTTTTCCAGTAGCTCCTGGTAGGCTTGTAGCTCCTTGTAGAAAACTGCATGAGCGTTGGTATAATGGTCAAGGTCATCCAGCTCATTCTGGAAAGAAAAATTCTGGAAGATTTCACGTTGAAAAGAAAACTCACTGAAACCCAACGCCAGAGATTTAATAAATATTTGGACATCCAGAGTGGCTTCTTTTAGGACATTTTTAGTAGTTAACTCTCAAGCAAGACAGCAGAAACATCTGTTGTTCTTTGCAGTGTCATATTAGCAGAAAGCAGCAATGGTACTAAGTTCTTGTATACCCAAGGCACAGTAACCCAAATCTGGTGGCATTATTGAAACCGTTGCCTAATTCAAAGCTCACCTCTACTACCAGTTGTCCCAAAAACCATGTTGTGTTATTTGCTTGCCAAGGTCAATGTGTTTAGAACACATCTCTTGTAAACAAAGTAGTATCAATGCTTTTTCTCCACCCCTGAGCTGAAAGAGAACAGTCTGGCCTCATCAATACTATTAAATAAGTCTCCAAAACAGGTTGGAAACACCCAAACTGCCAACTGGGGATTGTCCATGTCCTGTGCCAACTCCTGCATTGCTGGCCCAGAGGAGCTGGTTGTCCCAGAGAGCATGCCAAGGATTTAACTCCAGAGGCAGTACTCTTAGTATCGCACATGAGACACCACCAACAAGAGCTTGTCTCCTTGCCTGGAGACACAAGTCCCTACAACTCGGAGGTTGCTTTATCATGGTGGACAGAAGAGGTTGAGGCAATCCCCCTTCACAGAATTTCTTTAGCACTGCTTGTTATGGAATATAAGATTGCAAAAGAGATCCTTCTTTCACCTTGCAACTGCATCTGCCCCAACACAAGCTCACTAAGATTCTTTTTTCTGTCTACACAAAGACTAGAGAGACCAAAGAGTCCTAGAAAAGTTCAGTCAAGTGTCATGAGTGCAGGCAAAATGTGTCTCTGCATAAGTTATGCAAGTTAATCTTTAGTTCATGCAATCAGAATAATTACAATCAATTAGAACTTGTGCTTCATAAGTAAGCTTGGTTAGGCTGTAATTGCTATTGTGGGCTTCATGCTGGCACTCACTTCGATGTCCTGTTGTACTTTATGGTTCCCATCTTTCCCTGTTACACTCTTCCCAGACAGAACTGGTTCTAAGAAAGTTGAGAGGAAGTCCCCAGTCACATTGGACACCTCAGAAACAAAGATAAAATCAATCTACCTCCTTCTGTGGCCTGGTGATAATAGCTTTGAAGTCTGGCCATGAGTCCACCACCACCTCCATCTGGAAAGGGTTGCCTCTGTTGATGTTCATTACAGGTCCATAAACCTGCAGGATGGACAGCCAAGAGGAGAAAGACAGTTTGAGACACACTTACATGGCACCAGTGTTACAAACCAGAGCCTGAACCAGCAACAAGGAACTGAAAACAAACATTTAGATTTTCAGAGACACACATTTATCACATAGGTTGATACCTACACACTCACCAGTAAGGCATATTATCACAAAGAGAAACCATTGTCTAATTACACCAATCCTAATTACTTTTGGAGCGGAGGTGGACCAGTTTGCTTCTATTTTTTTCTTAACTACATGGATTTGGGTTAGCAAGCAGAACCAAATTGATATCTTAGATGTAGCCATCTAAAGAGCAAATATCAGGCAGTCCAGAAGAAGCACAACCCTCTCCCCACAGCTTTGATCCTGACAAAAGTCCTGATTCACTGATGGAAATACTATGAAAATGACAGGTCAGCGTTGCATTACCTTGAGGGACTCGGGAAAACTCCATCTTAGCATTTTCTCCAGCATCTGCAGTTTCAAGGAACAGTTGAGCACCAGCATCTTCCTCGCTGGGGACACACACAAGGTACCAAAAGTCAGTAAGAGAAGCAATAACATAGAGGACTTGAGTGGCATAATTACTAATTTCATAAAATATAATAACTCCCACAAGTGCCCTGTTTCAGCATTTTCCTATAGAAAGCACTTTTGGGAAGTTTGGGGTTTTTTTTCCAGTCAATGGACACACAGAGAACAGTAAGACAGGACAGTGTTTGGCAAAGCCAGTTGGAATCAGAACATCCTGGGCTTAATTCTACACCGGGCTTGTTGTGCAACATCAGGCAGGTCACCAGGAAGACACTATATACACCTACTACAATCAGGATTTTCCTAGTTTTAAAGAAAATAAAAACCACCCACATACTTCCAATGTTGAAGGGTCTTGGCACTGACAACTTACCTTGTTAGCACCATATACTAACTTCTACCACAAGTTAGTTAAGGAGTATTTCCAAAATTGCTCCTACGACTGATGTGTCACCCATAGAAGGTGGTTTCAATTCAATTATTCTTAATACAATGTGCCAATCTGGCCATTTTTTAAATTTTGTTGAATTCTAAAAATTCAACAGCATATATGTTTTTTCTAAAGGCTTTGCATCTCAGAACTGGAATCTTTCCTTCCACCTTTCGACTTCAAACACTTAGCGCCCAGTTTCCAAGGGACAAGGCTTCAATTAACGGAGAAACAACACAATTAGTCAGAGAGTAATTGCCTCTTGTTGTTGTCCTCAGCAGGCTGGATGGGGCTTTGAGCAACCAGGTCTAGTGGGAGGTCTCCCTGCCCACAGCAGGGGGGTTGGAACTCAATGATCTTGAAGGTCCATTCCAAGCTACACCATTCTACGATTCCACATGCAACTATATCTAAAGGCAATGTCCATACAAGTTTGAATACACCGCTACTTTTGCTTAGGGACAATTCTTACCCCTCTGTGCCTGGAAGAACTTTCAGATTGAAAACAAACATTGCAGCAATAGACCACCTGATTCCTCACCTGTTTGCAGTCTCGTAGCTTGTCCTTCCAAATCGCTATAAGCTGGAAGTCAGGCAACAGTAAAATGCTCCGTGGCCACTTCTGTGTGAGGAACGGCAAGAATCCTTCTTCAGAACCTTAACACTATAAAAAAATATAATTTTATTGATGAAAAGTGTTCTGAACTGCTACACTGTTCCTAAAAGCTTTATTCTTTGTTCCTTTTGTGGAGTGTGGAAATAAAAGCCGGAGCCAGCCACACCTTCAGAGGAGGAGGTACTCTGTAAGCACAGCAAATAGCATTGAAAGGCTTCAAGAGAGCGAGAACCTTCAATTTTTTCATTAAGATGTTTAATCTCCCTGCATTCATGGCACTGAATGATCTGCTTTGCACACACATGTAATTATCCTTTCTCTTCTCAGTGGTAGTGAAATTAAAGTAGTCTATTTTCCTTCTCAGAGCCAAGCTTCATACCACGAGGGAATTAAGAGCTCAAGATAAACTGAGACGCATTCTGCCAGAGAAAACCAGCCCACCTAAGCAGGCCCAAGCATCACTTTGAGCAACCTGGTCTGGTGGGAGGTGTCCCTGCCCATGGCAGAGGGGTTAGAACTTGATGATCTTGAAGGTCCCTTCCAACTCTAACCATTCTATGATTCTATGATTTCTGTAGGGTAAAACTTACCTACTTGAAGCCAAGGTTTGTGAAATGGAAGAGTTTCAGATGCTCCCACGTCAAATCATCCAACCTCACACACACCGATCAACAGTGGGTCTTCTCCTAGAAGTGTCCTCTGGTCCCATCAGAAACCACAGCCTGATCAGTCCGCAACTCTCCCCAAGGGTATCCACCATCAAATAAGTTGAGCTCCTCCCTCATTCAGATATCGTAAAAAACAGTGAATAACCAAACCCTACTCAGTGCTTTCATAAAACACTTTACATGTTGGTTTTTTCCTTCATCAGTTACTGATACTTCAACTTTCCTTGTAGGAAAGGTACACCATCTCTCAGACTCCTACTTACCTTTTTTCTTTTAAAGAAAACCAGAAAAACAAACAAGAAGGAAATTGACAAAAGGTAGTACCTATGTGGTTCATGAAATGCAAAACCCACACAGTAAATTGCTTTTAGATCATCCTTTATGAAAGCAGAAGAGTACAACTTAACAAAAATTAAGATATCTGGGGTACAGGAAAATATCAACCCATAAATCAGATTAAATGCTTATGTCTGTAAGTGCTCTCTTGGTCGAGCTATCAAGAATTTGAGAAAGACTTCTAAATATTTATATACTTTTGGATGTGTTTCAGTATAAAGCAAGCAAGTACTTAAGTCTGATTTCCCTGATCTTACCTGTAGCAACTACAGAGGAGCTTTCAATCTCTCACAGGAGAATAGAGATAATTGGCTCGTGTCTCATTAAGAGCACCAGCAGCTTGTAAACAAAAGGACAAGTATTTGTGTTGTAAGTGAGCACAAAGAGCACTGCTGTCTTCTGGCAGGTAATCTGACTGGAGAAAGCACTTTTATATTAACTGAATCTTTTAAGGGAGAAGCTCTATCATGGAGGACAGATTAAAGTGCATGAGCAAATAGACTTTCGACTTAAATTTCATTAATTATCAGATATCCTTTAGCTTTAGAGAAAGAAAATTTCAATGAGTACACAACTCTGAGATAGAGCTTTGCTTTATAACATTCTTACCTGCTTTCCCCAACCACCTGGATATATCAGGTGTGAACATCTTTTTTTTTAAAGTTTAAGCAGCGAATATGAGAAGTAAAAAAAAACCCTTGTACATTTGATAAAAATCATTCAATTTCTGGCCATGAAGGGTTTTTATTAAAAAAGTATAAAAGTTGAAAAGGGGATTTGCAACTGAATGTTAGATAAGCGTATTTTTCACCATGTGTTTTGAGTTTAAAGAGCACTTAACTCCAAACCAAAGAGTTATTTTGGTAACAGATACAACCTTCATCAATTTACAGATATGATATAAAAGTCTTAAGTATAATGGAATACATTGCCTTACTCTATAAAAATACCTAGATAAACCCAGAATCCACTTCCCTCCCTTCTCCTAAAACAGTATGTATCTTCACTAGAAGTCACCACAGGTCCAACCCCACCATCCCCCAAATATAAGACCTCAATCAATCACTTAAATCACTAGAGCTCCAGAATTAATATCGGTATATAAATCTGTAGAGACATAAAAAACGTTTTAACAGAAATTCAGCAGTCACAACAGCAAAGTCATTAAGAAAAACATGATGAGCATCCTGCTTCTCTACATTAACACAGAATGCTGGTAAAGATTATCTTCTTCAAAGGAGACCCCATAAATTCTGGTTTCTCAAAGGAAGTTCACCTTCTCATAGGTTTTTTCGATGAGGGTTAACATGTTCTTCAAGTCAGTCGACTGCTGAATAGCGTTCATATCCTTCAAAAGTCCTTTCTGATTTTTAATCTTCAAAAGTTCTTCCTAAAGAAAGACAGAGTAACTGACAACAAATAAAACACAGCTTCATTGAGTCCAACAGAAATTCTACCTTCCTGCAGCCTAGCTGTACCTAAAACCAGTAATAACAGAAAGCATCTAAAGACACAGAATGAGACAGTCTTCCTTCCATCAGTTACAGATACATTTCAGAAATGATAACAGGTTCCCCAGGACCACAAGGCTCCTTGGAAAAGACAGGTGAACCTTTAAATGGCAGGTTTTTTAGGGTTTTGTTCCATTTTTAAAATGTAAACATATAGTTCTCAGTGAGAAAAGAAATTCAAAAAAAAAAAAAAGGTAAAAAAAGTTTCAGGTTTTCAAGTTTTCAGAATTGGCCCAACTGGCAGAGGTTAAGTGATAAAAGTACACTCTGTCTCCTTTCTTCTCATAGCTGAAGTGTCTCTGAAAATATATTCCATGCTCACCTGCAAAATGGGTGCCTGGAAACTGCGCTTGGGGAGTTCTGGAAGGTGAAGTGCTCCACTGTAATTTTCCTGGAACACCTTGACGGCAAAAAACAAAGAAAAAAAAGAGAAAAATTAAACAAAAAAGAAATCCACACCCAAACACCAGGCACGCAAGTTGGAAAATAAACTGGCTGCCATTATCCTGCTTCTGAAAACTAAACTTTGTAATTTCGCAACTGCAGTTGGAAAGATTGAAGATTTACATTCCCAAAGGCAAATACAGTCATCCTTATATAAGGCTCTCTGCAGAAACAGCTTGGGTGCAATAGCCCTGGAAACACATTCTCCTTTGAAGGATGGAGCAATATCCATCGGAAATACCTTCTTGGCCTTTTTTTCCTCCTCCTCTAACTGGTTCTTGAGCACCTTGATCTTGTGCTGCAGTTGCTCTATAGCTTCCTCTGTGCGCTCTGCTGACCGCTCAGCTTCAGTTATTTCTTCCTAAGACAAAATACACACAAAAAAACGGAGCAAAATTTACTTTATAAGCAAAAGCTTTACCTTTTCTAAAATACTAATAATCAGTAGCATCTGAGTTACTGAAAAACCACCCAAAAAACAAGCTGCTTTGTAGCAAAGGTGGGTGACAACGATGAACAGCAGACATCTCCTCCACAATAGCCATCAGTCCATCTACTAAAGAATTACAACACACTGAGCAGCAGCAAGTAAGAGATTTTCTTCCTTTCATACCTCTAATTGTACCAAAGACTCTTCATTTGTCTCCAGCATTTGTTTCTCTGCCATTTGAAGTCTCCGGACATTCTTCAGGTTGCCCAGCTTCCCCGGAGGCACCTTTAAAGTCTTGAAAAACTTCAGCATCCTTTATTACAGAAAAAGGAAAACATGACTTGTTGGGAGTTCTTTGCAAAACAAAAATAAAACTGACTAATGACTTCTCTTGGGGGAAAAAAAATAAACTCAATTTAACTCAATTCCTGCCAGTGAAGTTGGATCTGTCTGTTAGATCCACCAATTGCTGCAATTCCCATGCATCTCAGGTGAACTGCAGGAGTGGCAACCCAGGAATCAGACATTAGAAAACATTTAAATAAAAAGAGAACCACAGAAAGCTATTTATGAAAAACTAGTTCTCGTGTTTGACTCCTGAAGTACTGTAAGAACAAAGAAAGCAACACACAAGCTCAGACTCTGTGTTGAGAATAGCCTGGTACAGGAACACCCATGCACACAAAAATTCCCAGGTGCTCAAGCACACATAATTGCTCCCACAATGACTTAAAAAGTCTCTAAATTTTGCCCCAACACAAGATTTCAATTCTCTTTGAAGTTACTTCAACAGTCAGGAAGTGAAACAGCATTTAAGAAAATTTATCTATAGCTGCTCCCACCACTACCTTAAAATGGCAACAAAACAAATAGCTGCCCACAAATTTAAACCCTGTATAAATTCAAAGCTGATCAACGGAGCTTTTAAGGATAACTCCTAGGTTCAGTTACTCATACAGAAGTAGGTGAAGTGGCTCTCAACAACTCCTGCTTATCCACTGTGATCAACATACAAGATATTTCCTTCCTTGATTTTACATAATTGTTCCCTTCCAGGACTCTGTAAATGTGATTGCTCCAAGGAGCAATTCTGTAAGCACAGTACAAAGTGACTGGGTAAACTAACTCCCTTTTCTTCCTCTTTTTTTTTTTTTAAATAAGTATTTTTTACCTTTCTTTCAGTAAATTGAGGTGCTTCTGAACATCATCTTTGTTCACCCTTTGCTGGCACAAAACAGATCTGGAAAGAAAATAAAGGTAGAATTTTCATCACGAAGCCTGCAAGCACAGAATACACATCAAGTGAAGTGAACATAGAGCTTCTCTAGCTAAAAACTTCCAACTTCAGATAGAAAGCAATACAATATACCAGATAAAATACATACAGCCAGCCAGATTGACTGAAGAAGTTATTAACCATTGTAACAGGCTGCCCAGGGAAACAGCTGAGGCGCCAGCCCTGGAGGTATTTAAAAGATGAGTAGATGTAGTGCTTAAAAACCATCACTAAACCACGTCTGTATCAGAGTTCGGTTTATGATTCAATTAAATGACCTTAATTAATCTCCCTTCCAAACTAGACAAGTCTATGATTTTATGAAACAAAGAATAACCACTAGGGTATCTGGCACTTACAGTATTACTGAATCCATTACAGTTTCCAGAAACTGCCTAGTGGTCTCTGAGAGAGTCGGCCAAGCCCCTATTTTAGCACTGGTTAGCTTCACCTTTTTGGAAAAACCTTTTTCTCCTGTTAACACAAAGATAAAAGGGAAAAGATAGATTTGTCAAACCTGGACAGACAGCTTTGTGACTCAACTTAATCAGATCGTAGGCAAACGTGTAACAGTTATGATTTTTTCACACCATGAAATTATCAGGTCAGATCTATCCACATTAACCGCTACTTATTCTCTACATTAACAAGTTGTTTAAGAAGCACAAAATAGAAAAGGTTCTTTCTTACAGCAGTTTCACTCTAAACAGATACTTTTCCAAAATCATTGGTGATACAAGTGAAAAAGAAAACAGAATGAAATTTAAAACAAAAGAAAAAGAGTGGAAATATATATAAGTGAAGAACTCAATGCAGCTGAGGCCTTGTCTCATTTGTATGTTCAATGTAACACAGGCCAGTTTTAAGACCAAAGGTTAACAGAGAAGGCAATGACCCTGGAAGAGAAATTTAAAATGTTCTAGATGCTTGTGGTGGAATTTTACAAGAGAAGAAGACTACTTGTAACAAAAATATGTATCATACAACATGTACGATACAGATGCACGCTGGCTAACTGTACTGCAAACACTCACTGTTACTATTCAGAAAGTAAACTTTGAAACTTATTTCAGTGTTATCTCAGACATCTATGATTTCGACATACCAGTTACTACTTTTACTTCCAGTGCTTTTTTTTGTTTTCTTTTCAAAACACCCGTTTTGCACAAGACAAAAGATAAGGAAAGAACGCAATCCTACCTGCAGGGGAATAGTCCTCATCTTCCTGAGCTTTTCTTTTGACTGTCTGAGTAACCTGCTGAAAAGACAAACTTACAGCAAATATGGTAATATCGAAACACCCTCAGCTGCAACAAAACATTTAGTTAATGAAATATTTTCTATAAATTTTAGCAGAAAACTGGGCAAAAATGCCTTTTTTTGTTGTTGTTGTTTTGGTTATTTTTCTAATTTCTTTGATACAAAATAATGATTACCTTTCTTTTTTGACCTTGTTTTCTTCCTTCTCCACCTGTTCCCTTTTTTTTGCTGGAAGCCCCCTGTCGATTTTGGGATTTAAAGGCTTTTTTCGCTGATTCCCCACCAGGGGTCTCCCCTGTTTTACTTGAAGATGTTTGGCGGTGTTTCATTATCTGCAAACCAAACAGAACAGGAGGAAACAAAACAAAAATAAGGTGGATGAGGCTTTGAGCAACCTGGTCTGGTGGGAGGTGTCCCTACCCATGTCAGGGGGATTGGAGCTGGATCTGTAAGGTCCCTTCCAATGCAAACTATTCTATTGTTCTGTGAAAGGCATATTTTCTAACCCAGAGCCTAAATCCTGGGTGCTTATCTAAGTGCAGGAGCCCTAAAAAAAGCATCCCCATCTGCCTTTTAGACAAGTCTTGGAGCGTCCAAAGATTTCTGGTTAAATTTGAGAGCTGACAGCTCCAAGGAGCAGCAATGGCAACGCAAGAGTAACTGCACTGAGAACAGACTAATTTGAACAATAAATTAGAAGAAATTTGCTCTTCAAGGCCTCAAAAAACAGAAATTCTTTATCTTTCTAATGCAGCTCAGCGCATTCATCTTTTTACCCAAGCAGCAAGCCATAACGTTCCCTGCTGGAGCTTAAATCCAGTTTCTTGTTTTTATTCACTATAGAGGTGGAGGAAAGAGAAATCCCACAGAAAGAGCGATCCTGACACTCCTCACCCTTCTGTTTTCTAAATACAACGACTCAAATGTACTGAATTTCACTTTCAACCCCCCCAGGACCCTTCTTTCCTCACGCAGAAACCCCACCACCGCTGCTGAGGCGATAGTCGCGATATACACCAGGTAAATAATAATTTCTGCCTCCCCTAAGGCAGTAATTATTATTTTTGTGGCACGGCGCTCCTCGGACTACAACTCCCGGCATGCAACGCTCCATGCCACAGCTTCAGCACTACAACCCGCCGAGCGATGTGCATGCTGGGAATTGTAGTCCTCACCCCCCCCACAGGCCCCGCAACCCCCACCTCCCCAAATTCCCTTTACTGCCAGATAACTCCGTAACAAGCACCACAGAACTTCCCACCTCATCCCATCCCGCCTCGCCACTTACCGCTTCCA
>VXBW01006365.1:524604-613674 GCA_013400375.1 Thinocorus orbignyianus
CCGCGCTTCAGGACGCCTGCGCACTGTCACTGCCCTCCGCGCATGCGCACTAGGCCTTCCCGGCGCCTGCGCAGTGCTGTGGGGAGCGGGGGCGCCGGTGGAGGGGCTGGCAGGAGGTAACGGGGGGCCGTTCGGGGTCGGGGGTTGCTTTGGGACCTCAGCCCGGCCTAGCGCTTCCATTGCTCCGGAGAGCAAAGCACAGACCCTCCGGGGTCACCCTCATACCGTCCCTCCGTCTCTATTAGCCGCTGANCAGGCTGTGGGGTGAGGGGTGGAAAGAGGGGGTGACAGCAGCTTTGTGGTTCCTGGGAGCCTCTGGGCTCCCCAGTTTGAGACAGACAGGGAGCTACTGGGCAGAATCCAGTGTGGGGAAACAAAATTGATCAAGGGGTTGGAGCAGCCCCCTGATGAGGAAAGGCTGAGAGAGCTGGGACTTTTGAACCTGGAGAAAAGAAGGCTGAGGGGAGACCTTATTAATGTTTCCAGTTATCAAAAGGGTGGGTTGAAGGAGGATGGAGCCAGGCTCTTCTCAGTGGTTCCCAGTGACAGGACATGGGGCAATGGGCACAAGCTGGAAAATGGGAATTTCCACTCAAACATAAGGAAATACTTCTTTATGGTGAATGTGATGGAACCCTGGCAGAGGCTGCCCAGGGCAGGTGTGGAGTCCCCTTCTCTGGAGACCTTCAAGCCCCACCTGGATGCCGTCCTGAGGGATGTGCTCTGGACAGCCCTGCTTTAGCAGGGGAGTTGGACTGGGTGATCTCTAGAGGTCCCTTCCAACTCTGACATTTCCCTGATTCCTTCTTGTGGATGGTTTTGGGACTCCTGCAGCAGCAGAGGAAGAAGTTGCCTTCCATCCTCTGCAGGGAACCTCTCTGGGTCTCTGCTGTATTCATCAGATTATATATGTTTACCACACATGGCATATATTATTAAAGCACTTGTCTGTAGTGTGTCGTTGCAGCACCATAACAGTGATAGAGACGCTTTCTAGTTTTATGCAGATTTTCTTATAAAGGGTGTCAGGCAACCACGTGTTTCCAGGTAATTGTGAAGGAGATGAGGCAGAGAGGAGATGACTGTCCCTTGAAGACAAGCTGTAAAGTTTTTGGCATGGGTTAGGAATGCAGGGGTAAGGTATGGAAGCAGAAGAGCGTACAGTTTTCAGGAGTTCCTGAACTTACCCACCATCACAATCTCATGCATGGTGGGACGAGCTCTGCAACTTGTCTTGTCCCTATGTTCTTGCATACCACATTTTTTCCCGCTTTTCTTTCTTAGCATAGCTCTGATTTTCATCCAACCCAGACCCCTGTTTTCAAAGCAAATGACATGTCAGCAGTTTTCTGACAGTCCGCTCCCTTCAGAGTGTTTCCTTGATGTTGAATGACCCTCATGAAATAATTCCTAGGTGAGAGAGAGGGAGGAGAATGTAGCTGGGCATACCATCTTCATGCATAACACTGACTTTTCAGTGACTGATTAATGATGGTGCTGCTTAGCATACTGAAATAAGTTACACATTACATGCATGGATGTAGACAACTTGTAGGAAGGTTTTCCTTAGCTAGAAAAAAACATAGACTTTTTTTTCAAAAACTATTTTATGCATTGTCTGATTCAAGAGCAAGGGGAGGCGGTGTCTGTCAAATAAGTGAGTAAATACATTTAGTTTATTCCTGAATTTTGGCTTTAGCAGACTGCTTGACCTCTCGGTGTTTGTTTCTCCCATGTTGGATTTAAATGATGATGCAAAATGTTTGTGTTTATTTGCTTCAGCTTGTCCTGTGCTCGCCAACCAGTGGGGCAGCCATGCTCAGAGCCAAGGATGTTCTCCTGCGCCTGCGACCCCACCACTGCTCATGCCTGGCACAACTTCCAGCCCACAAGCTCTCATGGCGATTGCTGCATGGGCAACCACTGCACCCAGAGTGGGCTGCCCTGGCTGAAAAGCAGCTCAAGGGCAAGAATCCCAAGGATTTAATTTGGCACACACCAGAAGGGATTGACATCAAGCCATTATACTCCAAAAGGGACACGAAAGACCTCCCTGAGGAGCTGCCAGGGGTGAAACCTTTCACTCGAGGACCCTACCCAACCATGTACACGTACAGGCCGTGGACTATCCGCCAATATGCTGGCTTCAGTACGGTGGAGGAGAGCAACAAGTTCTACAAGGACAACATTAAAGGTGAGACAGCTCTGCCCTGGTGAGGCCCCATTTGGAGCACTCTCAGTAAACGAAGATATTATAAATGCAGAGTATCAAAGGCTTGCAAACAAATATTTCAGTAGACAAATTGTTCTCAGTATATTCTGTCTTCCTGCTGAATGTTGCTGCTGAAGGGGAAGTGCTCACACTTGGGTTAGCTTGTAGCACAGCTCCATTACTTAAGAATGTTTGCTTCCAGGAGTTTTTCATCTTTATTTATAGAGTTTTGATGTCACAGTATTTCATCTCTGTTGTTCTGTTAATGGTTGCATTAATACTGAATTATTTAATATAGCTTCTGAATCTGAGCTATTTGTAAAATATTTTTAATCATTCGCTTAAAATCTCTCTGTAATTGGAGAGATGCTGAAAAAGAATTAATTTTCAGTTCTCATCATTTCTGAAATTTCTGTTGCTTGAAACTAGGCAGAAATTTATTTTTTTTGTCAATGTGCTTGAGACCTAACACCTAGGTTTTTAACTCAAAAGCAATAGCTGGTATCTTACAATTAAGAGCTCTGCTGAGGTTGACAAGGAACAGCAGTGCTGGTAGGAGGGTGGATGCAGAGTTTTGGATTCTGCTTTCAGGTTGCAGCAGCAAGTCTGCCAAGAGTTCTAAGTGTCCCATTCCCTGCTTTATATGAGTAATTTTCTTCTTCTGTGGGTTTAGAAACGCGTCACTTTGCTTTATGAGTAAACAGTGTATGTCACTAGAGCCAGGGTATCGATCTGTGTGTGTGTGTTTAATTTGTGATAAAGAGAAGGTAATGTGACGTAATTTATCATGCTTGTTTTTCCAGCTGTGCTAAGTAGATTTTATGTATTTTAGCCCTGATACTGTCTGTCTATGCTCCTTTATAACTTGTGGCTAAACTGTTACTCAGTAATTTGTTAAGCATAGTAAGCTGATCAAGTGGCTGAGCTAGAAGGACTACAATATATATTTTTTTCCTCATCTAGAAGCTTTTTTAGTTAAAGATTAGAAGACCTTGGACAGCTTTTGGGGAGGGAACAGTGTCAAACATCAAAACCTGTTCTTTTGTCCATACCTGGATCACGTAAAATAAAATTGATAAATTTAGATTCAGTTGTAATGCAAGTCTGTTCAATGCTTCTGAATTTCTCTCTCTTTTTTTTCTTTTTCATTTAGCTGGCCAGCAGGGATTATCTGTTGCTTTTGATTTAGCCACCCACCGTGGTTATGATTCAGACAATCCGCGAGTTCGAGGAGACGTTGGAATGGCTGGAGTTGCCATTGATACAGTGGAAGACACCAAAATCCTTTTTGATGGAATTCCTTTAGAGAAAATGTCAGTTTCTATGACAATGAACGGGGCAGTCATTCCCGTGTTGGCAACATTCATTGTCACTGGAGAAGAACAGGGAGTGCCTCAGGCCAAGCTGACAGGGACAATCCAAAATGACATCTTGAAGGAGTTCATGGTCCGAAATACGTACATTTTCCCCCCAGAACCATCCATGAGGATTATTGCTGACATCTTCCAGTATACCTCAAAGGTATTCATCGTTTAAATCTCTTTAATTCTGTTATTATATCTAGTTAACTATTTATGAGGCACTTTGGAGAACAAAGCAGAAGATGGAAAGACCTGTCATAGTGAAGAATGATGTGGTTGTGGGAAGGGCCGGGAGGAGAAGTCAAGATCCCAGATCACTTACAGCATACATTTTAAGATTTTTAAGTCAATCCAAATAAAAGTCAGATTAAGATGAGCCTAATCCTGAAAGGACAGCAGGAAACTTGGAGGCATGGAACAGACAGGCTGTTCTTTGCATAGAAATAAGAAACCACATACTTAGGAAGCATTTTACAGCTGTAAGGAGGACTGAAGAGGCAGAAAATCCTGAAGGATGTCTGTTGTGGAATTGAGTATGAGAAGCAGATAATGAAAGGAGTGAAGTCCTGAACTGATGAGTGGAAGTTCAGTACTACCAGTTGTTTTCTTAGCTGCCTTTTCATTGGAGAGTTGGAACACAGCCTGTAATCAAGAAAGAGACGAACCGTGGTGGATGACAGTGTAAGCACAATGAATAGTACAGAAAGGTAAAAGCATGTAACGTATAGATCTGCAAGCACCATTCAAGAGGTGGGTTGTATTTATATACAGTGAATTGCCTGTGAATGTTGGTAGAACCATTATTTGATCCTCCTCTTGTCTACTGTCATAGAATCAGGATGGTTTGGGTTGGAAGGGACTCTTAAAGGTCATCTAGTCCAATCCCCCTGCAGTTTCCTACCATATTGTCTTTTATTTTTGCAGTATATGCCAAAATTTAATTCCATTTCCATCAGCGGATATCATATGCAAGAGGCAGGAGCTGATACCATTCTGGAATTAGCTTATACTATAGCAGATGGCTTGGAGTACTGCAGAACTGGGCTTAAAGCTGGCCTTACCATTGATGAATTTGCACCAAGGTAAGCTAAAGGAGCCTACAGGAGAGCTGGGGAGGGACTCTTTGTCAGGAAGTCTAGTGACAGGATGAGGGGTAATGGTTTTAAATTGGAAGAGGGGAGATTTAGATGAGATATTAAGAAGAAGTTCTTTCCTGTGAGGGTGGTGAGGCACTGGAACAGGTTGCCCAGGGAAGTTGTTGATGCCCCATCCCTGGAAGTGTTTAAGGCCAGGCTGGATGGGGCTTGGAGCAACCTGCTCTAGGGAGAGGTGTCCCTGCCCATGGCAGAGGGGTTGGAATTGGATGATCTTTAAGGTCCCTTCCAACTCTGACCGTTCTATGATTCTATGGTTCTAAAGAAATTTGCGAGAATGAAACTCACTTTTGATAAAACCTCTAGATTTTGGTATCGAATTCATTATTTTAACACACAGAAGCCATATTGACAGTGCTCACATCACGGATAGGTTTGAGTTTGGTTTTGTTACACGGTTTCAGCAGTAGGAAAATATCTGGTCCAACAGACACACTACATCTACAGTAATAAACTGAATAACATCATGGACAAGCCCAAACGTTGTCGACGTCTGCTGTGACAGTTGGTCTCTGGGTCAGAATGAGGATTCCCCAGCTGTTTTATCTGATACAGTTGTAGCTTTAGGACTGCAGAATGCAGCAGGAGCTCTCACAGTTGCTGCAATACTGTAGTATGATTGAATTTTAATTCGTTAGTATTATTTTGAAATATTTGGGAAAAAATGCTTAACGAGGGCAAATGCAGGTAGTTCGATTTACAGTTGAAAATTTGCCAAAAATATAATTTAATTTTAAGGAGAACGTTGTAATTTTTGCATAGTTACTGACAAACTTAGCAGAACCACAGTTTCAGCGGTCTAGTTTATTTGCAGATTCCCTAACTATATGGTGAGTCTAAAAATAAAAAGGTGTGGTTTGTGAAGCAACTTCAGGAGCCAGCTGAATCAACCTGTTCCCAAGATCTGTGGCAAAATCAAAGTGGATCATATAGAAAAAGATACAGCCTTATTTTCAGACTTTCTAGTGATGGCGAGTCTGTAGAAGCCTTTGACAAATCGTTTCAGTAGCTAATTCACTGATAAAAAAGTGCATATGAGGAGTTTTACGGGCTGTAACTCTGCATATTTATATTTATAGATCTTATAAGCTGTAAGTAGGGAAAACTAGGTCAATTAGTTTGTTCCCTGATATGCTATCCAATATTGGACTGATGTTTGATTTGGATTTTGATTAAAATCATGAGGAAAAGGATGAAATCATGCTTATAATATGTTGCATCTTCTCATAATATGTAATTTGTGAGCTTAACTACGGTATTAGATTGTGTCCCGGAGCGTTCCCTGGCACTGAAGTGTCACTGTCTGTGTTAGGAACATGATGGAATGCTGCTTGGCCTCAAAGCAGTCCCTGGGGGCAGTTTAGCAGTTCTAGCGACCACTGTTGCTGGCAGTTTGCCTGCAGTCTCCTTTTTTTGAGGCTAAATCAACTTATTGGCATAAATCTATATCATTCTGTAGCAGTTAGCACCAGTGTCCAGGAATATTCCCATGCTCTTGTGTCTGGTTTATATCTGTGGAAGTAAATTAATCAGAGACCTTGCTGTAGGACTTCGCCTTTACTGAAACAAAGTTTTTAGAACAGCTTAATGTTTTATCCTGTTCATGTGCTCTTATTACAGGCTCTCCTTCTTCTGGGGAATTGGCATGAACTTCTATATGGAAATAGCTAAGCTGAGAGCTGGGAGGCGGCTGTGGGCTCACTTAATAGAGAAGATGTTTAAACCCAAGGATCCCAAATCTCTTCTGCTGAGAGCTCATTGTCAGACTTCGGGCTGGTCGCTCACTGAGCAGGTTAGAAATTGGACTCTCATCAACTTCTTCATTTAAATATGTTCTCATGGTGTATATCTTAAAGGGAGCTGCTGGCTTTACTCCTAAAGATGCAGTTTTCTGAAGGAGACAATCTGTCTCTCAATGTGAGAGATGTGTTGGATGCAACTTTCTGCCTACATAGCAAAAAAGCCTTGTTGAGTGTCAGCAGCATTGCTTCCCAAAATACTGATTTACGAAATAGGTCAGTATTCTGGTCTGACCTGTAGTGTTCAGGTAAAAGGGCAGAAACTAAAGGCTTGAGGCTGTATTCACAAAAGGATTCTGATAGGGCGATAGGCAGAGTCTCAGGGCCTAACTTTGCATTATCTGGGTTTGTTTTCATTTCTGAAATCATCTTAAGTGTGTATCTCTCAGTCTAGTGGATACTGAACTGAGAATAGGATCCAAACCTGCTACGTAAAGAGAGAATTGTAGAGAGGTGCTTATATTAACTCAGGACTCAGAGGATGAAGCTCTCCCTTGGATTCGTCCTGTAAGTTATCCTTTCAGAATGCAGCTGAATAAGGAAGTAGAGGCTCCTTTTTCTCAAGATATCTGACGTGAGAGTTCATTTGAGTGTCCAGGGAAGTCATTCATGTTCTCGACACGCTGCTGAAGAGTCAAGTAGTGGTTATAGCTCATGAGCTTTTTTGAATCTGGACGCACTTTCTGCTTTTCCTTTCGGTTACGTCACTTCACAACAAGGAAATAAATCACTGGAACTGCACATACAATTTCCCAAGTGAAGTCAGAGCTGGGTTCTCATTCTTCCTCCAAGGCCTGCTCTCAATCAAAGTCATGCAATACGAGTTATTTTTAGGTTGTCATCGCAACCATTGTTATTTGACTTGGTTTTATGGTTGTTCTTTTTCCAGAGCAAATGTAATGTTTACTTACATTGCAGGAATGCAGTAAAACTGGAACAGTGGAATTTTATAAACAGTAGCCCTTGCAGATCCTTCAATTAAAAATATGGTATGAGTGCAAAATAGTAGTATTACCAAAAATAAGATAAACCATCTTCCAGTGTAAACGTATTTCTGGCTGGATCATAATCCTTTTTTCCTGTCTAAACATTATTTATCTTAATATAGCTCCTCAGTGCCCAGTATTTGCTCCTTAGAGGTTTAAGAGGGCAAATATGTTTTCCTTTGGCCTGCCTTTAGATAGGTAGCCACTCATAAATTAGGTTTTGCATTCCTGCTCATCCAAATCACAGTTTTTCTGTAATTCTTTAAATGGAATACTGCAACCAGAAATAGACTCCAGTGTGGGTTAAATTCCCATGTCCTTGTAAAATAGTGATATTAATTCTGTTTTTTTATGGAAAATAACTTAGTTCACAGATCTCATGATTCCTTTTGCCTTCTTGAAGATCGTATTACTTTGATAACTCTTAATTATTTTGGATACATTTTATTGCAACTAAGCAGTTAAGAATTAGGTACATAATCTGAGTTACTGTTGAGTTCCCCCAATAATCAAATGAAATAAGATGAGCCAGCACAGTGGGAGACTCTTCACTCAGTCTCAAAACACAAGTCAGCCCTTGGAGATCATGATAACTCCTCCTTGACTGTAAGTCCCATATCTATAGCTCAACTATCTAGATGTATGAAAAGAACAGATAAAAAATTTTGACCTAAAGGCTGAGATTATATTCTGTCATTCTGACTCTGTTCCTATACCTTGTACTCCAGATTATCCATTTGTTTTGGTTGATATCCCAGTTCTCCCATAGATCTTTCAATTTTATAGCCCCTGCTACTTTCAACTGTAATTCCTACCTTTATGTAATGCTGTCATTAAGGAAGATATTAAGCACTATTAATTCCAAAATGGATCTTGACTAGTTACCAGTCTGACAGATGGGCTGTTCACAGCTCTGAGACTTCTGGATGGAGAACATTGGGACTACCTGTTCCATCTTCTCCAACTTGGATTCATTTAGTTCTTTGAACCACCACTAAATACAGGTCAGGCTTTGCTTTGTTATCATGACCAATCCACTCATACCTTGACAATTTTGACTTTCTTTATGGATTAATCTGTCAGAGATATTGATAAGTGATATATCAGTTTGATTGGATGCTTATTTTTCTCTTACAGCCTCAGGTTGCACCAGAGGAGGTTTAGGTTGGATACTAGGAAAAATATTTACACAGAAAGGGTTATTGAGCGTTAGAAAGGGCTGCCCAGGGAAATGGTTGAGTCAGCATCTCTGGAGGTATTTCAATGATGGGTAGACGTGGTGTTTAGCGATATGGGTTAGTGATGGTTTTTGTTAGGTTGGTGGTTGGATTCAGTGATCTGAAACCTCAGCGATTCTAAGATTTTATGGTTCTTTTTCAGCTTTTATGATGATTCCAGTGGAGAATCTTGCAGTCATTTCATTGCAGTATATGTGTGTGTGCCTAATCTGCCTCAGCCCCGTGACAGGACCTCTCCTTTTCCTTCCAGGATCCCTTTAACAACGTTATCCGTACGACAATCGAAGCGATGGCCGCGGTGTTTGGAGGCACACAGTCTTTGCACACAAATTCATTTGATGAAGCTTTGGGTTTGCCTACAGTGAAGAGCGCTCGCATCGCTCGCAACACGCAGATCATCATTCAAGAGGAGTCTGGTATTCCTAAAGTGGCAGATCCCTGGGGGGGATCGTACCTCATGGAGTGCCTCACCGACGATGTCTATCAAGCTGCCTTAAAGGTCAGTTTGCATAACCTTTCATTGTGGGAAAACTTTAAGTAGAAGACTTTGGAGAAATGTGTTTTAAGGGACTATTTGAGATGTTGGTAACTTCTGAAGAGGGAATCCTGCTGCTATTTGTTTTCTCAATCTTTCTCTCATTTTGCAGCTTGTTGAGGAGATTGAAGAAATGGGTGGAATGGCCAAAGCTGTCGCTGAGGGGATTCCCAAACTTCGTATTGAAGAGTGTGCAGCCCGAAGACAAGCCAGGATTGATTCTGGTAGGGAGCAGGGAGATGAAAGAAAAGAAAACTGCCAATAGAATACCTTTGTATAAGTGTTTAAATGTTGTTTTACTGACGTTTTCATTGTGGTTTTTTCCTTATTCTAGGAGTAGCAGATTGTGAGTGATAAAATTATCATAGTTTTATGTCTGGAAAGATATAGCAGAATGCAGTACCAATATAAAACCAGTCTTGCTTGACATATTTAAGAATATCTTAGACAAAGCACTAGAAAGAGTATTTTAAAGGAGTATTTTTGGACTTGAATAGTTAATGCCTTAATTTCTGATAGCATCTTTCAACTTTGATTCCTGAATTTAAACGCATGACCGCCAGCAGATGGCGATATTGAATGGCCAAATTTTAGCTGGCCAAATCCTGGTTTTTGCTTGAGAGCTACCCATTTTTGCCTGAAACCAGATTAAATGCATTCATCTCAGATTAGTGAAGCAGAATTGTCAAACTTGGAGGGTACCTCTAGAGAGAGATGCAGCCCCTTTGTGAGATATATATATGTGTATATGTATATGCAACTCTACATGTATAGTGAGTAAATGTGGAGATACACATACGTGTGTGTTTATAGCTCTGTTCTGCTAGAAACTAGGGATACATCGAACATGAAAGAAGTTGTGTGAACTTTCTTGTTTGGAGGATAAATTTGAAGCAAGTCTTTAATTAAGGCCAGTAGAGGATAATCAGTAAAGTTCTGTGTTTTCTCTCCAAAGATAAATTACTTCATGTTGATTTGAAGCGTGTAATAACGTCATCAGGGACTGCATATTAAAAATGGTTGTAAATTCCATACTGGCTGAAAGCTAAAATATGGTTTTCCAACATGATAAATTCATTTTTAATCACATGGAGCAGTTTTAAGTAGGAACTTTGCTTTCTTATTTATCTGGTAAATCACAAAAGTGAATGCAGAGCAGTACAGGAGACCAGATCTTCTGCTTAATTCTGGAAGATTCAGTTATGTAAACTTAAAACAACAGGTAATATATATTAGTGAGTCACTACTAAATCAGTTTGTAAGAAATATTGTTCTATTTCAAATCTTTTTTTCAAGCCCAGTGTTCACTCAGTCAAATATTCATTCATCTAATCATCTCTCATCAGAAAATATGGAAAATACAGACTTAAGTCCTTCCTATAAGAACAGATTTTAAGTATTTGAAGTATATGTAGTTACAAAGCAAAGTGTTGTGTTATGTTGTTCAAATTTTTCTTGTCATATTCATATTGTGTCTTTTCATAGTAGTTTGCAAATGTATTCTGAGTTTCTGGTGTTTCACTGGAAATAGGGTCTGAAGTAATTGTTGGAGTAAACAAGCATCAGCTGGAAAAAGAGGAGACTGTGGAAGTTCTGGCTATTGATAACACTTCAGTCCGTAACAAACAGATCGAGAAGATTAAAAAGGTGGGAACTGCCTTCTTAAACAGGATATACTGACAACTGACAATTCTATGCTGCCAGAATTAATATTTGAAATCAGAAAGCCATACACACTCCAACTTCCTAGTTTGCCTTGTGTTTTGTTTTAATGTCATTTTTTTCTCCTCTGCTTTAGGTGAAGGCTAGTAGAGATGAAGCAGCAGCCCAGCAATGCCTCGCTGCTCTGACGCAGTGTGCTGCGACCGGGGAAGGCAACTTACTTGCCCTTGCAGTGGAAGCAGCACGTTCAAGGTAAGGAGATGGGGGTAAATATCCAGTTACTGTCTGAAAAACAGTGCTTCATTTTCATCTTTTATCTGTTCTTGGGGTATGGTGTCAGCGAGTTTGATGTCAGTGAGATGCTTTGGATTTTTCTTCCAAGAAAAGATGGCTGCAGTTGCCATTGTAAGATAGACTATGACATTCTGAAACAGTCTCTGCTTTAATTTCTCACAAAGAAAAGGGATACAAAGACTCTCAGGTGAAATGATGTTGTTCATACACATTGTGCTGTTTACAGCTCAGACTCTTTCCAGTTTCAGGACGTAACCGGGTTTCTCTGTCACCCTGCTGCTTCATAGGTCAGGGAGCTTAAGAAGAGGCTGAGATGTGAAAATGGATATTCACAACCTTATCATGCTCTGTTGCTTCATCCCTCCTTGCACCACAGATTGGTGTGAAAACATCTTTTGACTGAAAGAGAAATAACTTTACTCAGCCAGGCAAAGATGTAAAAGATGCTCTTGAGTAGAGCAGCGAGGCATCCTTTAGAGTCATGTGGAAAATTTACTTTTTTCACCTGAGGTGCTTTAAAAACTGTTTTCATTCCTTTTCTCTAAGATAGATCACATCTGTCCATTCCTTAACTACATGGCCCAGAAATGAGCAAACCAAATTCACTCTTTATTGGGGCACTGTCCTGTTTTTACTGTGTTGTCTCAAATTCCTTCATTCCCTTTCCTTGGACACTTAACAGCCATAATTTGAATGCATTTTCTCCCACAGAGAGCTCATCACGATTCTGCCAGCAGCACCTCTACACCTTTATGGAAACTGTAAAGATCCCAAGGAAGTAGTGATAGATTTACCACAGATTCCTAGCTTTTGTACCAAAAGTGACCAATTAACTGCTAATTTCTTTCCTTGGTGACCTTGTTTTTATTACTTGTAAAAGCTTTCATAAGGTGCAGATCTACTTTGTAAGTTGCAAACACGAATCTTACCTCTGCCCCAAAACTATACATGGGATATGACCACAGAAGGGAGTTGTCCTGGCATTTGATAAGGAGTGTTTGAAGGAAGATCATGAGCTCTGTGAACATTTCAGGGAGCCCTTCTGTTAGGAACAATTTGGGAAAAAAATTGCAAGTGATCACATTCTACAAGTGGAATCATAGAACTGTCTATGGAATGGTTCAGGTTGGAAGGGACCTTAAAGATCATCAAGTTCCAACCCCCTGCCATGGGGGGTCAGGCTGGATAGGGTTTGGAGCAACCTGGTATACTGGGAGGTGTCCCTGCCCACGGCAGGGGCTTGGAACTCGATGATCTTTAAGGTCCCTTCCAACTCTAACCATCCTATGATTCTATAAACATCAAGGGAAAGACAAACACCTTTCAGTTAAAAAGTTTGGCTTCAGTTTTTTTATGAGTTCTTCTTTTTTTTACCCCCCTCTTGTTTTATATTTTGAATTTTAGTATGAGTCCAAATTCAAGATGTTGCAGTTTGGGCCCAAAAATAATTCCCAGTTGAGAAACTTTGATATAATTTCTTGAAATATTTTACCATTCAGTGGTTCCCACTGCCTTGTCTCTTGTAAAATCGCTTCTCACGTCAGCAAAACAGTATTTTCTTAAAAATGCTCTTGCATGTTCTATTAGTGGATGACAGTGGGGTGAGTCAGACATTCAGCCTTGTAGCACCCGAGGGGAAAATGAGTGTAAATTAATTTTTCCTGTAGCGAGGCAAATATTTGGGCCACTGCCAGGGATTTCTGTGTTCTGTTTTCATATAAACCTCCTGATGGCATCATTACTTTGTTGCTGTATCTCAGGTGCACCGTTGGAGAGATAACGGATGCGATGAAGAAGGTGTTTGGGGAGCACAAAGCCAGTGACCGGATGGTGAGCGGAGCTTATCGCCAGGAGTTTGGAGAGAGTGATGAAATTCTTCATGCCATCAATAGGTGAGAATGGCTTCCCAGGAAGCCCGACACGGTCTCACATTTAATCCATTAGATACATGTGCTGCTCACTGCTCCCTAAAAAAGCCTTCCCAAAACATGAATGGCATCCCCAGGATGAAACAAAAGACCTGCGCAGTCATTCTCGTGCCTCTGAGTGAGTGAGCAGAAGGAGAAGAAATAAGAGCAATAAGAGAATAGGCAAAACTGAGTTGAAGTTGTATTTGCTGAGTGCACTGAGTTGATGTTTAAGCTGATGATTTAAAGGTTTTGTTCAAATAGATTAGGCACCCGTAAGAAACTGAGAAAAATTGCCTGAAATCCCTGTACATTGAAGACTCTATAATAGTAATCGTTACCTGGGTTTGGTCTGCTCATAAAGGTCTCCCTGCAACTTCACTCTTACTGTTCCTAAAATTGTGAGGCTAAAATCTGTCTGGATACGCACATAAAGCTCCCAGACTACGACTGTTACTCGTGTCACAAGGGAGAAAACACCAGGAGATGGTGGTATGTGTGAAAACACTGCCCATTTGTGCCCTTTGTCAGCTCCTGCCTCTGGTGCTGTCCTCTGGGTGAGGAGACGGGACTGCCGCAGTGGGTGGGGATGTGATGGGAATCCATGCTCTAATTCACTGCTGTGTTGGGGCTTAGACATTAAAAAGCTACAGGATCTCTTAAAAAGGAATTACTTGATGGCTTCAGGATGGAGATGTTTAGCCTGACTTGAAAGTAGTTGTGCTGGGGGTGTGACCATATTTTTTTATTTTAAATTTAAGTATTTGTAATTATTCTCTTACATGAAACTGAACTGATTCCTTGAGAATCAAGATGTAGCTCCCTTTTTTTTTTACATGCTTGCCTTTATGTCCCAAGATCATACTTGCCTGTTAATAAACACGGTAATGAAACTGAATTTACTTTGTGTCAACTTTGCACAGGCCTTCAAACATGGGATTTTGCACTTGCCCCACACTTAAGCCCAGCCCTGAGTTGCAGTGACTCGGGTCCTCATGACCTGGCAGGCTTGGAGCATCTAGAACTGGTCTTGTTGAGAGGGAGCCTGTGGGTGGGGAAGTAAGAAACCAAGCATATGGAAACAGAAAATAATACATGTAAGGATTTTAAGAAATCACAAATCAGTTCAGGAACCTACTTCATTGATATTCTCATCAAGTCTTTAGGAATAGAGGCAGGCCCAACTCCTGTACACCCTCAAACGGAAGCTTTCTCAGGTTGCTACTTCAGGCTTGACATAATTGTTTTTGAAGCTGAGTTCTTAGTTTTTCCCTCTTACATGATGCATTTTCCTGTCCTGAAATCATCTCTTGGGACTGTTCACAACCGTGCTGATAAAGGCTTTACCTAGATTCATTCTTTTCCCCAGCTAGAGTCTGGCTTCGTACAGTGATCCTTCCAGCCAGGTCAGCATATTTTCAGAGCACACCAAATCCATACAACCCCATCGTTAATGGAATGCTCAGAACAGTACAGTAATTTTTAAAGAAACCAAACAAACAAAACAAAAAAACCCTCACCTTTTATTTCTGAGAAGTGGCAGTGCCGCACTTGACAGATACATGGATAATGAGAAGTAAGATGAAAGATTAATCTCTGAGGCTCTGAGTCACTTTTACCTAACAGGAGGCAGAAAAAAGGAGGCACTGGAATGAGTGCAGGGAATGGGGGATATGATAATCCTTTTCTGCCAGGTTGAATGGTGATGCACAGGATGATGTCTGGGACCCATCTCTGTGGCCTGTGTGCCACGCAAGTACTTTTGAAACAATTTGTCATAATTATTCTTAAAATCTAAAAATTGTGGGTTAGTTAGCTGCAATTCTGCTGATAAAAGCCTCAGAGAAATCAGTGTTTTGTTCATTAGAAAGCAGAAAAATAGTAGAATGGTTTTCTTTAAAAAAGAACTTTTTATTTTTAAGGCCAGTAAATACACTAATCATCTAACATGAATATTAACATAGTATGCAGATCACATAAACACACCATGACTTAGAAGATCTTTAGGTTTGATGTACAGAGATGATGCTACAGTTGCAGACAGTGCTTTTTTTATTTGTTGAAGTGCTTCTGATGATTCTCAGTACCTTCCAATGATAAAATGTGTGTTTTCAATCAGAGTGGGCGAGTTCACGGATCGGGAGGGGCGCAGGCCCCGCATCCTTGTTGCAAAGATGGGTCAAGATGGCCATGACAGAGGAGCTAAAGTTATTGCCACAGGATTTGCAGACATTGGCTTTGACGTGGACATAGGTCCCCTCTTCCAGGTATGAGTTAATGAGCATATTGCAAATGCAGTGATTTTCCCTCAGTAATCAGGTTGGGGCTAATTGTTAATTATCATGGATCCTCCCTCTGTATAGACACCTCGAGAAGTGGCCCAGCAGGCGGTGGATGCTGATGTCCACTGCGTTGGTGTGAGCACACTCGCTGCAGGTCATAAAACTCTTGTGCCTGAACTCATCAAAGAACTCAACACCCTTGGCCGGCCGGACATCCTTGTCATCTGTGGAGGTGTCATCCCACCTCAGGTAGGGGTCAACGTCACTTCCATCCAGATGAGGAGACTGCCCTACTTCTGCCTGTGCTGTTTTTAGCTATTTCCTGTATTCTGTTAATGTCAGAGGTGATTTCCATTGTTGGAGGCTGCTGTGTACAGTCACCAGGGTCAGCAGAGAACTGTGGGATGGTCACAGAGCACTGTCAGGTCTCATTGATCTGTTTTTCTGTGCACCGTGTCCTGGTTTAACTTAACGGTGTTTGTTGGATGAAATATTAAGCTGTGTTGTGAAAAGACTGGCCTCGGGGAGGTGTCCTTCATGCTCTGTTGTTTCTGATTACCAGTACCTTGCCTATTACTGATAAAGGCCAGCTCCTGTCTTAAGGGACTTGATGACTTCAAAGAATAGTTCCAAAGAGGCACATCTAATGGCTGAGAGACGTGGCAGGTCCCAACACCTGTGGGCTGCACATCTCATTCACTGCTCAGCCTCTCCTCATCTTCCCCATCCTCAGAGTTGCCTCTTATTCCCTCTGTGTGACTATTGCTCCTAAATTGGTGAACACTTTGTTGGATTCTTTTGGAGTCAGATCCGGGCCTTGGTCATAAAGTTTTCCTTAGCTCACCCACAACGTGCCTGGCTCTGTCACCTTTAGGGTCATCTTCTGTCCAGAGAGATCCAAATTGATTTTGCATATAAATTTCCTGTTATGGTTGGACTCCATGATCTTAAAGGTCCCTTCCAACCTTGATGATTCTATGATTCTAGATTATTCTACTCCCTTTTCCCAGACACCTTCCTTTTCTAGCCAGTTAGAGAAGTATTTAAGAATGGCAGACTTTTAAATTGAACAAATAAAACTTGTCATATTTTTCTAAGAGATAAATAGCATTCTGTCCAGTTTTAATGGGATGCTACTAGTCTGTGGTTGGAAAAGGTGTAATATATCCTGTATAAAAGTAAGAGAGGCTTCCTAACTGCTTCCCAGGTCTTTCTGAAATGAATAAAAACCATAAAATTGGAGTAACTTAGATTGCCGGAGACCACTGGCAGTCATCTGGTCCAAGACCTTGTTTAAAGCAGTATTTTCAAAATTAGATTAAAATTTGGAAGAGTTTGTTCAGCTGATTTTGACTGTTTGCCAAGGATCTGACATTAGTCTGATTCCAAACAAATAAAACCTTTACCATAGATGTTTTTTCAACCTTTTTTTTAACCTCCTAACTTCTGGGGGGGTTGCAATTTCCCTTGATGCTGTGCTACTTCTCCCTGGGACTCGTCTCAAACCCTTTCTCAGGCCCAACATAGAGCATAGAGCATACCCTGATTCTCCATTATCCATTAATTATAGATCTTCAATTTCTTCCTGACCAGGATTACGATTTCCTGTACGAAGCCGGCGTTACCAACGTGTTCGGGCCGGGGACTCGTATCCCCAAAGCAGCCGTCCAGGTGTTGGATGATATTGAGAAGTGCCTGGAGAAGAGGCAGCAATCTCTGTAACACTGAAACATCACACAACGTAAACGACCTTGCACTAATTGCTTACAGGATGTAATCACTGGTGAGGGATGGCCGTCGCCCTGCGGCCTGCTGTTCTGTGCTTTCTAAGAAAGTTATAAACTCTCTGCTTGTTCTAGTTGAGGATTATTTACGTATGTCCCCACAAAAACCCCCAAATTTTCTCTCTAGAGCTATGACTTCAGGAAATGAAGGGAATTCAGTAGGAGGGTTTGGGTTGCTTTTATTATTTTTTTTGTTTTTCAGATATACTGATAAATAAAATTCCAGCTCTTTGGTTGATCTCTTTTGCATGCAGGTGACTTCTTTTGAATGTTTTGGCAAGCGTTGTAGACCTCAAAGTCTTCAGGCAAAAACACTGAAGTTCAGCAGAGATGTGATTGAATCCAGCAGCACTTCGATGTTAACGTCAACCTGACTTAACTCTCTTTTGGAAACCTCTAAGTAGACAAGCCATTATTTTTCAGAGTTCATGGTTTGTTTAATGAGATATAAATCCTGCACTTGGTTCTATATTTTTGTCCAGTTCTTGTTCTTGCTCTTCCTGTTTTTAGCATTCAGTCTTCCTTTTTGTTTCCGAAATTCTCAGCATTTTTCTCTCTCCCCTCCAGGAGGAATTGGAGGATCTTTATACAGAAAAAGTCCTTTCTGGAATCTGCACAATGCAGTTGGGGTGTGAGGGTCTCTGGAGGGCCAGTCTGTGGCGTTATGGCCCTGTCCCACCTCATTTTGCCTTGTTGCTCACCACATCCCATCGTGAAACAAGACCACAGCCTCGCAGGGAGAACTCTTCTGACTGCCTTGTGGTGGGAAGAGGCTGCAGTGCATTTCTGAGTGGTTCGGTGCCATCAGACATTATTCAGAATGAGATTTTTGGCAGTTGGCTGGAAATTTGCAGATCCCATTAATAGGATCCTATCCTCACTTCAAAGATTGCAGCTGATAAGATCTTTACTTAAAACAAGCTTAAGTAAATGGGGCAGAGGCCCCTAGTCTCACGCTGCTCAGAAACAAGGAGGTTAATGGGCTGTTTTCTTTTCTCTGCCTTTATAATTAAGGTTTAAAGTGTGGATCCCAAACCAGGCCTTTGCCTTAAAAACTCCTTGGGGTTTTATCCTCAACAATTTATAAGTACCTGATTCCCTCCAAGATAGATTGTCCTGGTTCAGACCAGGATGTACAGAAAATGACAATAATAAAAATACCCTCTTGTGTCTATCCACAAGGCTTCTTGCCTACCAACCAGAGGAACGTGTAGTCAAAGCATTGGTGACCTCTAAACTTTATAATGACACTGATTTCATTCATTTTTCATTCATTTAGTCTGGAGAAGAGAAGGCTGAGGGGGGATCTGATCAACACCTATAAATACTTCAAGGGTGGGTGTCAAGAGGAAGGGGCCAGTCTTTTTCCAGTGGTGCTCAGTGATAGGACAAGAGGAGATGGGCACAAACTTGTAGATAAGAAGTTCCATCTAACCATGAGGAGGAACTTCTTCCCTTTGAGGGTGGCAGAGCCCTGGAAGAGGCTGCCCAGAGGGGTGGTGGAGTCTCCTTCTCTGGAGACATTCAAAACCTTCCTGGACGAGCTCCAGTGCAACCTGCTCTGGGTGGGCCTGCTTTGGCAGAGGGTTGGACTAGATGATCTCCTGAGGTCCCTTCCAACCCCATACCATTCTGTGAGTCTGTGATGGCTGCACTGATGATTGCAAACCTAAGAAGCCCAGATTCACCCCTGAGGTGCTCATGCACATTCTGCTCAGGTGCCTCAGGAGTTCATTTAGATGACACCAGGGTCCAGGGCTGGGCAGGAAATACCATAAAATTAGAGTTAGAATTTCTCTATAAATCAACTTCATGAAAGTTAAGACAAAACAACTAGTCAGCTCTACAGTATCTTGTGCCTGCTTTCCTAGTTCTCTGGTCAAGGGCAGCCCTGCTTTTTGAATTTTCTAAAATTCAGAGTCTCCACTGGGGAAGTTTGAATTTGCTTCTCGCCCAGCCTGAAAAATGAAGTAGAGATTTGAGCCGTATTTGAGACGCCAACCACCTGGACTTTGATCTTTAAAAACAAAGCACACAAACAGGTAATAAATCAGGCTATTAAAGCTTTATACTGAAACATGAGCGATATACAGATCTTTTTTGGGTTTACAGAAATGTTTCTGTATTGTGGAGTGGCATATTTTTCATGTTACACACACTTTAAAAGCATTTAAACATGGATGGGGACCTGTTCCACTCCTCAGCTTTTCAGAACCGTCTTCACATGACACCTCTTCTTGCTCCCCAGTCTGCAATTAGCAGAGGGGAATACGTATTTTGCTGTTTGCTTTAAGCATTCAGCAACTGAGCAATGGAAAGAAACCTCTTGAGGTGGAAGATGAGCATTAAAATAGAGCTTTGGTTTCCCATGAGCTTATTATTCAAAACTGATAATTGACTTTTATCGTAAGAAGTCCCTTTTCCAGCACGTTTATGTCATCTCCACCCACTGACACACTTCTCTGACCCCTCTTATTTCCCTCCCCACCCTCCTACCTCTTCCCAAATACTTTCCTGCAGCTTTCCCATGCTCTTTCTCTCAGTAACTGGTGTTTTCTCCTGCTCTTCACATTCCTCTCCCCGTTTCCCATTTTCCTGGGCCACAGGCTGCCAGAGGCGACCGTTTCCCAGAGGATGCTTCACCTCGTTGTAGTTGTGACAGACAACTGGGTGCAGTCTCTTGTTCCTTTTGGAGCATCTGTGAGTGACAACCCAGGGCAAGATAACGTCGCCCTGGAGGTCAACTTCATTTAGGGATTTTCCACAGCTTTTTACAAATAAACCAAGTTAAAACTGGTGGAATATTTATGAGAGTTGGTGGCAGGATTTCAGGGGAAGGCAAAGCTCCTTAAAGTTTCCTAACCCCCAACTTAGTAATTAATTTGATGTATGTTACAGCTCATGCCTCATTTGGTTTGTTCTTTTGCAGTCCAACGTTCTACAGAAACAGTAGTTCTTGTAGCCCCACAAGGGTTTAAACCAATCTTTTAATCCTGCTCTTCGCTGCATTTTACAAAATGATACTAATTATTAAGATTTGAGTGGGGTGGAAGTTTCCAAGAGCTCCAAGTCCACTCGCTATTGGTTTAGATTGTTTAAAATTTGGGCCAAATCTGCCTGTGCCTTAACTCCTGGTGTCTTCACTGAACCTAATGCAGAGAGAAGAACTGTTGCAGCTATCAGACCTATTTTGTATCGTATTTCAACTCCTAGAGATCTGTATTTATGTCCTTTAAAATCACACACAGTTAAGTCAGAGAGATATTTCAGCTGTAGGAGCTCATCAGTCCCACCTCAGAGCCTCTTTTTTTTAGGATTAGCAACCAGGATGACATTAGGGTTGTACAGAGGCTTTAAATGAACCATGGTCTTGGTTGCGGTTGTGGTTCTGGTCAGTGAGCACCTCAGCATCTCAGGATCTTCCACAAAACGATGTGGGCCAGGGCTGCATCCACAGGCTGGGTCATTGCCAGCAGGTTCTCCTGGGGATGGTTCTTGTCATGCTGTACGGTGTCTTCCTCCAGAAAACAAATGCTCCATCCAACAGCTTTCATGGTGGAAGAGCTGTTACACCTGGGCAAGCAACAGCGTGAGTGCACAGTTCCTTCTACTAAGAACTTCACTTCTCATTGGGCTATTTCTGATATGCAGAAGACATCCTTCACCGGCTGCCACCTTTCCACCTGACTTCTCCAGACTAAGGCTGCTCAGCTTTTCAAGCTTATGCTTTGAGGAGGTGGAACGACACCTCTGATGGAGCAAGGAACCGTAGATCTCTACGTTCTGGTAGCAGCTGATTTTGTCATCTTTTTCTGGCAGGGAATATTTCTCCCTACCAGTAGGGTTTTCCATCTGTAGGTGGTGGGAAGCTACGCTCTCAACAGTGCTGTGTGTTCAACCTGTGGTTTTCTCTGGTGGCCATTTTTACTGATGGAGGCAAGAGTTTGCAGATAGATTGCATTAGAAAGTCAAAAGTATAAGAAAAAACTCCCCAAAATAATAAATCCTCTTAATTGAAGCTGTTTCTCTGAAAATAGTTTATATGTTTAGTAGATAAATCTATCTATTTCTTCTAAAGTGGAATTTCTTGGGCAAAAAAATAGCTTTTTATTTTGTTTCTTGTGTAGCTTAAAGAGAATATTTGAGAATCACTTAAAAAATATATACTTAAACCTCTGTATTGGATGGAATCTACGCAGCGGCAGCCCCGCGGGCTGCATTCCTGCCCGTTTGAGCCCAAATTTCACCCCGTGTTTGTGAAACCACGGCTGCCTCTCAGCGACTGGCAGCTCCCTGGCTCTCTGCCTTCGCCCCCGAAGAGAGGCGGACGTTGTCCCTCCCGCTCCACATCATGGATGCAGGATTCTCGGCGGAGTTATCGGTACTGAAGAAAGGAAGCCGCCAGCCACGGCAACACTGCAACTGCTTGATTTCCCGGCGGAAGGTTTTGCTGAAGATGTAGTAAATGAAAGGGTTGTAGGCGGTTGAAGATTTGGCAAACAGGCAAGGCAGCAGAGTAACGATGGGCTGGAGGGAATCGCTGGAGTTAAATATGGACCAGAAGCTGGCGGCTGCGTACGGTGTCCACGAGCTGAGGAACCCAACTGAGATGAGGACGGCCATCTGAAAGGGAAAAAGGGCTTCAGTTCTCAGCCTGTGCTGACTGGGGCTGGTACGTGGCAAGGCCAGGTTGGATGGGGCTTTGAGCAACCTGGTCTGGTGGGAGGTGTCCCTGCCCGTGGCAGGGGGGTTGGAACTAGAGGATCTTTAAGGTCCCTCCCAACCTAAACCCTCCCAACCGTGATGAAACCCCACCTCAAGCGCTGTGTCCAGTTTTGGACCCCTCATGACAGGAAAGACATTGAGGTGCTGGAGCATGTCCAGAGAAGGGCGACAAAGCTGATTGATAAGGGGTCTGGAGAACAAATCTTGTGAGGAACAGCTGAGAGAGTTGTGGTTGTTCACCATGGAGAAATGGAGGCTGAGGGGAGACCTTCTCAGTCTCTACAACTCCTCTGAAAGGAGGGCGTAGCGAGGTGGGGTCGGTCTTTTCTCTCAAGTAACAGGTGATAGGACAAGAGGAAACGACCTCAAGTTGCACCAGGGGACATTTGGATTGGATATTAAAAAAAAATTTCTTCACCAGAAGGATTATCAAGCATTGGAGCAGGCTGCCCAGGGAAGTGGTGGAGTCATCNTGGTAACTTGGCAGTTCTAGGTTAATGGTTGGACTCAATGATTCAAAGGTCTCTCCTAACTAAAGCAATTCTATGATTCTATGACACAGCCCAACCAGAAAGTAGAACCTATCAATAGATTGGCCTCTAGAAAGTTTGGGTCAGTTCTGCTTTACCACAAGAAATGAGTAACTGAAGTTAGTAATTGAAAAAATTACTCATTTACATTTGAAAAAAATTGTTATATTAAAAACTCTTGTTTCCATACAGAATTTCTGTGTAGCTCTCACTCTGAACACCCCCTCAATTACAAATACCTCAGATGACAGAACAAGACCTTCACCCCAGCTACAACTTGAATAGGTTCAACAGCTATTTTAGCATGACTAGAAATCTGTATGTCCATGAAAATCATGGGTGCAACTGCCTAAAGAAGCTTTAACAAGCTGTATTGTTCCTATGATATATTATCCTAATCAAGCTACTGAAATAACAAGGATTTCAGAGTATGGGTGAGACTAGAACCACATCTCCATCTTTGGTCAATACCAGACAAAAGCAATGCAGGACCAGCATGCATGAGCAGAGATGCTTCTCTGCAAGCTCCTGATTCCTGCAGACTCTTCTCGTCACTGGGATAACTCACCAATGTCAGCTTCTTCTCCAGTTTAGCTGCGTTAGGGATCCTGTCGATGTTCTGGATCTCTTGGTATGCTTTATGAACCTTCCAGGCGATTCCCAAGTAACAGGCAACGATGGTCAGTGCAGGCAGGACTGTGCACAGGAGGAACATGCTCAGGATGAATGAGAAGCCATTGGAGGAGTTGTGGAACTTGCTCCAGGCTATTGTACAGGAGATACCAAACGGCTCAGGACCATAGTAGCCCCAGCCCACCAAGGGCAGAATGGCCCAGAGCAAGGAGTAGAGCCAGATGAAAGTTATCAAGATGCGAACAGTGTTCTTGGTGATTTTTTTACCTACAAGAAAGAGGAAGAGTGCATTTATATGAATCTCATCTCAGCCACATAGTTTTTGAGTAACTTCTCCAACAGCACGATGGTGGCTACAAACATGCCTGGGCTGCTGCTGCAGTTCCCTGACCTTTGGTCTTCTTGAGAAACATAACAGAGAGTATCTACTGACTGGGTGAGACCTCACTGCAGCCCTCAGTGTTGAGCTAAAGACTGGTAAGTTGGGGTAAGTTTACAAGATCAAGTTGACCCAAAATGTACCATGCTTCCAGACCAGGCATCCCAGGAGAACACTTTCCTCTCAAGGAGGAGATGTCAATATGTCTGCTTGCACACAAATACAAAGAGAAGACATTCTTGTCCAGCACCCACAGGTTGTTTTACTTGGTATTACTGAGAACTGAGAAGCCCCACTGTTTAATGAGGAATTTAATCAGATCCTTCTTGGAGCATTAGAGGTTTGATACCGGACTAAAAGTTACGAGGTTCCCTTAGATGCAATTACTTACTGTTAGATTTGGACGAGTTGGTAACAAGGAACCGAATCACGGCCATGGCACACAGGGTCATCATGCTGCAGACGCCGAAAAGGAAACCCATCAGGGCGTAATATACGCAGGAGGCATCTCCTCCCAGCCAGGCGTGGTTCCAGGCGGACGCAATGGCCAGCGGATACATGCTGATTGCCATTCCAATATCTGCTACTGCCAAGTTGACTGTCAGCAGCTCCGGTGACTTCAGGAGGGAAGAGCGCTTCACAGCGGTGGCAAGGACAGCTGAATTTCCAAGGATGGTGAGGATGGCTGAAAGAAGGAACAGCACAGAAATAATATGATGTTATTAGCACACCCGTGAAATGCTTGTCTGTATAAAGGATGTGAAAATTGCTGGTTGGTAGCCTGGGATTAAAGTTTAGAAGACTGGGACACCAGCCAGATTCCAACACCTACCAGGTCAACACCACAGCTGATGCTCTAGAACACACCAACATGTACCCGCTATGTCCTGCCATGAAACCTTGGTTTCAGTGAGGAAACTTGTTCTCTTAGATAGAAGATAGGCAATGCCACCTGGATGGCATTTCTGAGAGGTGATACATGGCTCAGCATCCTCACCACGGCATCCACTTCAGCCAGCTCCTGGGTTTCAGTTCCCTCCTCCCAGCTGGAGAGGGATTTCCCAGTCAGGCTGCATTTCCACTACGGAGCTGCTATAGCAAAGAACACTTCAGATTTCTGTTCACAGCCTCCTGTAGTGCCTTGCTGACCAGGGTGACTTTGACACATGAACGGCAGAAGATCACAGTGGTGGGTTGACCCTGGCTGCACACCAGGTGTCCACCAAAGCTGCTCTGTCACTCCCCCCCCACAGCTGGACAGGGGAGAGAAAATATAAAGTGGGTCAGAGAGCAAGACATCTTCCACCCATCCCTCTTCCTTGGCTCAACTTCACTCCCCATATTGCTCTTCACTTCCATGTCACACACACCCCTCCATGCACTAAATCCTACATATTCCCCTGTAGCTCATATCTCATGGATTGGTCCCCCCAGCCATTCACTTCACTCTTTCAGTATCTTCCACAACACACTGTCAAGTAAAAAACAGGTCCATTCACCTTCGTTTTTCCCTGGTAATATTCCCATATCAGCTTGCCACTGGAGAACTCCAGCCATCCTGCTTGTTTATCCCCTCTGGTGCCCTCCTCTCTTGCACCATCTGATGCTCTCCACTTCCCAAAGCCTTCCCTCTTTGCAGTGTATCTTCTACCGGAGCCCCAGCATGAGCCTCCCAGGGGTCTGAGCTGCCTCAATAGTCCACATGTGCTGGTTGAGCAGCTCAGGGTCCCCACGGGTCAAGGACCACAATCACTACATGCCACCATTCAGGCACCCACACTGCTCTGGTGATCTCTGGGTGGAGTGGGACAGACCATAGGAACCACTTTGCCAGAGGTGGGCACCAGACCAGAGACTGCTTTGCAAAAAGCCCCGTTGGACATACGCTGTTCAGAGATGCCGTAGGGCATCAAAGCATTTGTGACAACACTGCAAAAAGTACACGTAGCAAACAACTAATTTTCTCTTTTCTTTCAAGGGAATGCTGTGCTGGAGCTACATTTCGATCAAAGATTTTCCCCAGAAAAGTGTCCTCCAAAGTCAGAAGAGAAATAGGGAAATAGAAAAAGACTGTGTCGTGTTCTTTTATCTCTGCGAAAGCAGGAAGGCTGCATTTCCTCGCAGATACCACACAACAAAGTGCCCACGGAGGAATTAATAAAGGCAGATGCAACACAATGGAATAAATACATTGACATAAATCCAAGAGTCATAAAAGATGCCAAGAGAAAGCCTTAAACAGGATAGAGATACAAATCTGAGCCCCCACATTCCTCATTCATTCACTTCCTGACCATACATTTTCATTCACCTCTGGATGTGCTGGAAGAGTTCCCAGAGCGCCCAGGAGCCACGTGTCTGCACACACGGAGATGCCCATGGTGGCTTGGCATGGAACCGCTTGCTGCCAGAGCCACCTGTGGCTTGGTGGGAAGAGCCCTCTCCTGCCAAATGATGGGCACAGGTCAGGACAGGACATCCTCAGGCTTCAGGAGCAAAAATCAACCTGGTTCGCTTTCTTCTGAGAGAGCCCCAACCACCAAGCAAGAGGTAGGAGGCAGCTCTCAGTCCACCAGGGTGGGTTTGGATGTCCACCTCTCTCTCCTGATGGCTGGACATCCAAGCCCACCCTTTCTTTTACTTTGACAGATGCTATTCCCCTCTATCCCGTTGCCTGTGTAGCTGCTGGGCTGCAGAGGACAAAGCTGTGAGCTGCACCTATGTATTTTACTTGTGTATGAGAAAGCAGCTCTCCTCCTGACTTGGATTCAAAGAAAAAGCCCTTCGCTGTTTTGCAGAGAACCATCTTTCTCACCCTGAGCTGTCAGCTCAGCCGAGGGGACACCACAGCACAGAGAGAAGCACACAGGATCAGGTATGAGATGTGACATTCTAAAGACCATCACAGCTGCCCAAAGGCTCTCTTAAATCACAGAAAAATATACACTCGTCTTTCCTAAATGCATCTCAAGGAGGGTTTTCAAATGAGCAGAAGGGAAGAAGGTACTCACATCTCAGCAATATTGAGTCAGACTGAACGCCTCAACCAATTCAGCCCCTCTCCAAATCTGCACCGACAGTAAACAGATCACTTGGGGACACGCAAAAAAAAGAGGCAAGGGAGAAAACGCTCAGCTGAAGCCACTCTGGAGCAGAGCAGTGCACATCCCCACTTGTATTTCACTGTAAATCTGCCTTCAGCAGGGCAAACAAAAACCAGAAGAGCTGTTTGGAAACCCTCAGCTATTCCGTACCAGTTCATCCTACCCAGACACAACTGCAAGGCTCAGCCCCAAGTTGCTCTCCCCTGATCTGTCCCACCAAAGGGAGTGCCTCATCCCCCAGCTCCCGGGGCTGAGTTGCCAGGATCAGCAGTAGACAACTTATTTTTGAATACTTGTGACGCTGCACGGAGGCAAACTTACACTGGCAAGTCTTCAGCAGCCAGGCAAAAGATTGGGAATCTGAGAGTAGAGGTTAATCCAACCGACTCAAAGGAAATTAAGCAGAAACCTGTGTGTAATCCCATTTTCTAATCATTTGCCTCCAGCATCCTCTGGCTGAGCGCTGCACGGAGGGGGCAGCCCCAGTGTGTCCCCTCCTAGGCTTGGAGCAAATGGTCAGGCTGGGAAGAACTCACCTATGACCAGAAGAAAGATCCCAGCTCCATAATCCACTACCGGGTGGAGTTTGGAAATATATTGTTCCTCCATCATCCCTTCTGGAAAGGGTTTAAATTGAAGGCGAAGCAGGGGCAAAGAGACTCTTCCTCATGGCTCGGCTGCTGCAGAAGCGAGGCGGGCAGTTGGGTGCTGTCAGAGCAAAGGGACCCTCCTGCCTTCTCCTCTCTCCCTCCCTCTGTGCAAGGGGAGAAGCCTGGAGTGAGAAGAAGGCTCCCTCCCTCCCTCCCTCCCTCCCTCCCTTTCTCTCTCCCTCCCTGGAGAGGCAGATTGAAAGCCGGGCAGAGCCACTGCCGGAGAGATCCCGCCTGCCTGGCTGGCAGAGCATCTCTCCACCCACCCCCTCCTCTCTCCTTGGCTAGTCAAAAGGAACTTCTCCACTCAAATCCCCTCCAAGTGCCACAGCTGAGCCAAAACAATTGCTGTTCAACTATCGGTAGCCCCAGGAAATAAATCCAAACTGCTGGGATCAGGCAGTGGAAGGAAGGCTGGGGGTTCTGTTTTTCCAGCTTTATGGCTGGAAAGATGAGGTTGGGGAAGAGGGATGTCTCTCTTGAAGTAGGAGAGGGAAGCTGTTTGTTGCAGGGGTTCAGAAGGGTCAAAATCACATCACTGAAGGTAGGGCTTTCAATCACAGAATCATAGAACGGTTCGGGTTGGAAGGGACTTTAAAGATCAGAGCTCCTCCAGGGAAGAGCCAGAGGATGCTCAGTCAGGTGTGCAGAGCACCCCAGCAGAGCCGAACTCTGATTTCACTCCAGTGACACTCTCGTGTTGTTACTTGGCAGCACCTCCCACCCAAGTTTACCTTTTCCTTATAATATCTGAGCCTAAAATCATCATAAGGCTCTCTCAGTCTTTATAAGAAATGCTCCAAATTTGTGTTAAAAGCTCATCTATCAATTTACAGATGCAGGTCTTGATTTTTGGTGCCCACAGTTTACTGGTCCGTAACAGCGATGCTGTTAACTTGACTTTTAGCCTGGGCAGCACCCAGCCAGCACATTGAAAATCTGATCTAATCTAAATTATTTAATTCCAGTACCTGGATATGTTAAGCTGCATTAGCATCATTCTCTGCTTGGCCTATTTCACTCTGTTCAGGCATGGGGAATTTTAAGATCCCCAAGAGCCACGTAGGCATCTCGTGTACAATCTAGGTGGAACTTAGGCACATAAGTATAGCGGTATGAGCCTAAATTATACAATCCTTAGGAATCTGAGAGAGACTTAAAAAGCTTGGAGTATCACCAGAAAGCAAAACCACGCAGAGATGTGCTGCCACCTCAGCTTTGCTGCATGTCTCTGCCTATCCTGCGGATCGCCTGATGTGGGATTTAAATACCAGGGATCCCTGCTCTGGAAACTTTGAGGAGCTTAATTCAACACCCAAGTACATGCAACACAACACATATAGCACAGGGCTCATAGTCTTCTCAGGCCACCTTCATCCTAAAAGTTTCACCCTCCTCCCTGAAATGGAGAAATTGGTTCTTTCTGCTGGTTTCAGAGACTCGAATACATGGTTTTCTCCCTGTAAAAGTGTTTTATTCTGCAGTTTACAGGTGCCTCGGGGTGAGGAAAATGACACAACAGAAAGGTAAAACACCTTCTTGTCCTGGGTTGAGAGGCCCAGGACTAACTTTTCTTCTGATGCTGGGAAAATTGTACTTTTAGAAGACTCTAGTGTCTGGATTCATGAAAATATTCACTTTATGGCCAGCCAGGTTCTGTGAGATTCAAGGTCTCAGTGTTTTCGAGCCTTGTCAGGTGCAGGGACGAGGAGGAGCAAGACCTGGGTGTTTGACCCAAGCTGGCCAACAGGATTATTTCATACCATGAATGTCACATTTAATATTAATTAGAAAAGTTTGCTGCACAGTTCACTCTTCCTTGATCACTGTGGTCCAGACAACTCCTTGACCCAGTGCCAGACCCCTGAGCCCTTCCTTTCCTCCCAAAATCGTTGCACTCACCGTGTCCAACATTTGCTGTCCCTGCGGGAACACACAGCTTCTGCTGATATAATTGCCGAGTCAGCTCACCTCCATGGCTCTTTTTGGCCCTTCTTGGCAAAAAAACTGACTGAGGGTTCAGCTCAGAGAGCCTCAAGCCACCCAATCCAAGCCAGATCTCCTGCTTTCCCACTTGTTGCATGGTCAGTCCTCTCACTACTGAAATAAGAGAATAAATTTCTTCAGGCAAGCAAAGAGAAACCAAAAGCAGAATTAAAACAATTTGCTGAGAATTTAATTACTCCCTGGAGGCCCCATTAGCTACATCAGGAGCCTAGTCCTCTTCCAACTTTTGTGGGCACCTTAGATTACACAGTGTGGATGCTTCATGCTGGTTTAGGCGGCATTTCATTTATTGTGAAACCCTGAATTTAACACTCACATGGGGTAGGATTACATCAGCCGTTGAGTTACGAAATGTAAGAAAAAGAAAATAAATGATTAAAACCAGAAGAGTTGACTGATCCCAAACCCAGTGCATTATTCATTTGTCATTTAACAATAGCAAGTTGTACCCAGCATTATCTGTCTGCGCCTCAGATCAATGTGGATTATCTGCTTACAGTCAAAACACAGTCAAAGTTTATACATCTTGACAGACCAAATTTTGGGGGATAATATTTCAGAATCATTTTGTGAAATTTCCCTTCAATTTAAGAGAGCAGGTTTTAAATTAGATGGATGGAAAAAGTAAGTTGCTACCTACTCACTTCTGAAAGGTTATGTGAAACTTTGAACAACAAATGAACTCACCATGAAACCATAAATTGCATATTTGATGTAAATAATGTTCCAGCGGAGGGCCATGAAGATGATCAGAGGGATGGAACACCTCTCCTATGAAGACAGGCTGAGGGAGCTGGGGCTGTTCAGCCTGGAGAAGAGAAGGCTCCAGGGAGACCTTAGAGCAGCCTTCCAGGATCTGAAGTGAGCCTAAAGGAGAGCTGGAGAGGGACTCTTTGTCAGGAAGTGCAGTGATAGGACGAGGGGTAATGGTTTTAAATTGGAAGAGGGGGGATTTAGATTAGATATTAGGAAGAAATTCTTTCCTGTGAGGGTGGTGAGGCACTGGAACAGGTTGCCCAGAGAAGTTGTGGATGCTGCATGGGGCGCTGGAACTCAATGATCTTTAAAGTCCCTTCCAACTCTAACCATTCTATGATTCTATGAAATATATACATATATATAAAACGAGTTCCTACTGTTGGTGTGAAACCCGTTACAAGTTGACTGATTACTTGATGCTAACAACTTAGGATGTCCTACAACTTTACCTTTCCTTTCTACATGGGAAAAAAAATATTTAAAAAAATATCTGAATTTGTACGGGCAAGGGCATTGTTCTGAATTGTCACTTTGCCAGCACATTGTAGTTCATTTTGTAGAGATAAAATGTCTCGAGTTTGGAACTGTTTGGGCCCACAATATTGGATTGGGTTTGGTACCATATCTCAATATCATTGACATCTCTGGCTATCTGGAGAGGGCTGTGAATCTATGTTCATGTCTACACAGAATTCGTGTCCATCAAAAATAGCCATGTATCATTTAGAAAAGGAGCATGACTTTGCTATTCCTCTTTATCTCTCACTGCTCTCTCCAGATCTTCTCTTCTGTGAAGACTCAGGGATTTCAATCTGAACAGAATATTGCAAACAGTCTATTTGGAAGGCCTTTTTTGGTACCTTCTCTTTGCTTCAAAACAAGTCTGCCATGACGCACACTCAAGCTTTTTTATTAACAAATGCCAACTTTTTCAAACTCCTTGGAGAAGAGGACTTCATCACATCCTCCAGGAGTTCCTACAACTTCCATCCATTTAATGGCTACTTCTGCAGTCTTACTTTTGGAAGCTCATCTTGGAGCTGAGACCTCTACTGAGTTTCTAGCTTTCACCTCCATTTATGATAACCAGACTCGGCATTTAAGTCAAAGTCTCAGAGTCTGCTCATGAAGTCGTATGTTTTCAACAACAAAATCTTGTTTAAGCCAGTATTTGCAACCTCAAGCGTAGTAATTTGTAAATTGTTTTCTTCTGGATGTCTGCGCTGACTTCATGTTATTGCCTGAGGGGTTATTTACAAAGTCGGAGTTTGGTCTAGGGACAGTAACGTCCCCAGCTTCCCTCTACAGTAACTGAAGGTACCTGCCCCCTTGAGGAATCCAGTTTGGATCAATAAATTTCACTCTTTCACTAAAACCTTTTTTACATATAATACTTGGCTGTTGGTTAACCCACTGAGAGAGAGTACAGGTCTTCACCATGGCAGTTAGAGATCCACCAGGAGGATACGAGTTGCTGTCATAATTCCAGTGAGTGTTTGAAGCCAGAGCAGAAAATGAGCTCCAAACCCAAGACCGTCTTGTATGCACTGGACTGAAAGATGATATTAAGACTTCTTACAGCATTTTTATTCTTCACTTTTAAGAGTTGTTCGATGCTACCTGCAGTTCGAGGCGTGAGTAAATAGCAGTTTAAGGCTGAATGAACGACCAGTGATTGAGATACGAGGAACCAAAAACTTGTACAGCTTTCACACTGGCACTAGGAAGTATATCATGGACCTAAAGCCAGAAGCTCACATTTATTAAACAACAATGTCATCATTTGTAGCTGGTAACCATTGAGACTCATTCAGCATTGGTAAAAAGAAGACAACAAGATGTTCAGCTGTGAGGAAAGTCACATGTGGAGTAAAGACACGTCATGTCCCTGACGTGACAAGCCAGCTCTTTTCAACTGGGCAGCAGGTTACCCTCTTAGGGACAATTCTTTTTCTAAGTTGTTTTTCACAGTTCCCAAATATAAAATGAAAGGTACTAATCTGAGAAGCAATATGAAAAGAAGACAAAGCAGAAGCATAGCATGAGGTGGGAAGGGAAAGATGGTAATGCGATACGAAAAGGTTAATTCAACATGCATATATGAAGAACATTATAGGTGTTTTTTACAAAGATGTGAGGAGACAGACACTAATGCACTATGACTGGAAAGGAAATGGCACCAAAGGTGCTATAATACAATGAAAACTACTATTATGTCAGGAAAAGTGAAGAATAAAATGTATTGCCCGTGGTGCGGCATTTAACAACACAAACCTGCTCATTTTTGATAGAGTGACAGTGTTCCCAGACCTTAGTTTAATAGTGGGATGAACAGCACTAACCCTCTCATTTTGCAGGTTTCAAAGACAAATCCATGTCCTGTTGTGCTGGATATCACACAAATAATCATGAAGGGAAACTTACTTGTCATTTAAGTAATTTTTCAGCCATTTATTAACAGTAGTTTTTGGTAGTGAGCTCCACTGAATTTTCCTTTGCGTTTTGATCCTGCACTCCATTTAGTCATGGTTCTTCTGTGTCATTTAGACCATGGGAAAAACTCACAAAATTTGTAGTATGGATCACTTAGAATAAGAATACTCCTGTGCAGGAAGACCAGTTCTTCAGGAGTTTCCCCAGCTTCAAGACTAGTCCCAGCTCTGCTCCTTGTCTCTTTTTCATACAACCTAGCGTTGATTTGGACTTGCTCCTTCCTCTTTTCAATGACAAATCTCAATTCTCTCTACTTTGCTGGGAAATCCAGAACTGTGCTGAGAGGTAGGATCATGCCAACTATACAAGTGATACTGATCCTTCTCTTTCTTCCTTAACTTTGGCAGCAAGACTAGGACCTGTCAGAACTGGGACAGGACGAACCAGGCTGTGGCAGTGATGGGTGTAACTGGGGATGCCTGGAATGCAGGGTCATATGGAAGGCAAAAATTAGGGGGTCCTTTTGAACACAGGCATGAGGACAGTAAAACTCACCCAGTGCTGCCCCTGGTAGATTCCACTGATTGCATTCTTGCTTGCATTGGCATTGTGTGTTTCACTGGAGGAGAGAAAGGGAAGTTCTAAGATTTATTTAAAGGTAGTCAGAGGAAAAGTTACCAGAGTGGGAGATGAGATCAAGGAATTTTTACCTTTGGGAACACAGCTGAAGTGTACACTGATATTCTTACCCAAATGGATTAACCTAGCTGTGTGGACACCATGGAGTTTATGGATACTGTTTGGATTTACAAACAATGTCTGCAGAACTGAAGCACCAAGGTGCACCCACCCCTAGTCCCTCTTCCAGTTTCTCCACAAAGGCAGGAATACAGCAGACCAGAGGTGGGACACCATGACTGTGTATCCAGGGAGGACAGGGAGTGGAATAGGGTTCAAGGACGCGATCATACAGCACTACAGATGAACTCCATGGTTGGGTTCTGGCCCTGCTATTGCCTACTGTGTGACACTCATCAAGTCATTTCCTTCCTCTTTCTGCCCATGATTTATCCGCTGAGACCCTACATTTGTCAAGGTCTGACCGATCTCCTGCTATTTCTGCTCAGTGTCTGCTAACAATGCAGCACCATTATTGGCTTGTGCCTCTCAGCACCATTGTGATACAACAACAATAGTTTTATGAAGGAGGCCAATTTTCTTTCATATCAGGATTTGGCTAATTTTATTCTTCCTAATTTCCAAATGGACCCATACTGGGAATTCAGAAATGCCAGGATTACGACTTATTATTTAGAGAGCCTCAGAAGAGAAAAATAGCCAAGAGACTGAGTCCTGTAAAAATATAGTGGGGAAACATGAGTGGAAATTCATGGAGGTGCTGCTCTTGGATGGAAAAGAACAGGTTTCCTTGCTCAGTCTGGAACACAATGTTGAATGGAGAAAGAAGACAGAAAGATTGGGAAACAAAGGCGCATCAGAGACTTGATGATAACAAATGTCTTATTAGGTAGAATGGGGAAGACAAAACCTCTGTTCTACAACAAGCTGTGGTGGCACCAGCAGTACTTTAAGATGACCCCGTTAAGGACAGCATTCAGCAGAGCTGCCTCCCCAGCAACTACTAACGCAACTACCCACTGCCAAGGCAACTTCCCTGGATCCTAACTTCATCTGAAAGATCCTGCTGGGCTCAGTAAGGGTCCTGAGCAGCAGGGACGGCAGCAGAAGCTCCATGTCAAGACCTTCTGAGGTCTTTTTGCAAAATCATGCTCAGATCTCTTTTTCAGCTTTCAAATTATATTTACATGACAGAGAGAAGTCACAGCTATTCTGTTTTGATTGTCTTTCTGTGGCCTTTTGACCCTTTAAGTGAAGTAGTGTTTAATCCTTGCTATACAAAACTGCCAGTCTTCAAGCTGGCTGTAAATATGGCATGGAGTAGGATTGTGAGGCAAAAAGAGAAACCACTGTACTATTTTATTGGTATTGTTAGATATCAGGCATTAGCATTTTTATTGCTTGAGTTTTTCAAGTTAACTGAGCTGCAGCTACATGTTGCTTTCATAGTGTGTGTCCTACACCTCTGCTTTGGAAGGTGCCTTAGGGTTAAATCCCTGGCACTTCACTCCCTGCTTGCAGTGGTGTGAAATGCCCTTTGCAGGGATACAAGAGATCATCTAAGCTGCAAAAAATAATTCCCACAAGTGTTATTAACCTGCAGCCAGGTGCTCTGCTCATTGCTCTCGATACGTGACAGGAAACAAAAGTGGGATCGAGGGTAAGTTAAATATTTAGTGGATATTCTCTGTATTTGCACAGAGAAATTTTCAGCTATTTCCTCCATGTTCAAACAGTGCTCTGCCAATGTTAAATTATCCCTCTGATTCCCTTCCAAGGGCTACTCTGCAGTGAAAAACTAGCAAGAAGACAAAAGGCCTCAGAAAATCTGTGCATCACTGCAGCCTTTGGCATCTCTAGGTAGGTACCACACAAATTCCTCTGCTGCTTAAACAATCTGCTATACATTGGCAAAAAAAATACTGTCTCACTTTTAAGACAAGAGGTTCAGATTATAGAGCAAGCTGAAAAACAGCAACAGCAACTGTGAATGCTTTCTGCCCTCAATTACAATGAAAAAACAGGGAAGAACCTAGCCTCAGAGAAAAACCTCAACACAGCGGTCTTGTGGTGAGGGCCCTGGGGAGCACTGGGTTCAGTTCCTTGCCTTGCCACAGTCTTCCTGTCTGCTTTTCGACAAGTGATTAAATCTTTCTGGGCCTTAATGCCCCAAAATTAAGCTCTGGATGTCAATGAAGCTTTCTTCTTCTCCTTTATATCCTTTAAATCGCTAGCACATTTTGTGGCAGAGTCCTGGCCGGTGTAAATCAGCATTTTCTCAGGCAATGTCTGGATTCAGAGGGTAATAGTGTGCTGGGGACCATTCCTGGTGGGAAGTTTCCCTCCTGTGTTAGAATGGAAGCAGGTGGAGGCACGTAGACCTGAGCTGTGCTGTGCCCCCTGCCCTGCTGCTCAGAGCATGGATGATGGTTTGTTTTACTTCCACAAGCACAGAGCTTGGGGACAAAAAGGAACTTCTTGTGGAAGGCTTGTGGAACTCCCATCAGCACATAGAATCATAGAATGGTTAGAGCTGGAAGGGACCTTCAAGATCATGGAGTTCCAAACCCCCTGCCATGGGCAGGGACACCTCCCAACAGAGCAGGTTGATCCAAGCCCCATCCAGCCTGGCCTTGAACACCTCCAGGGATGGGGCAGCCACAACTTCTCGGGGCAACCTGTTCCAGTGCCTCACCACCCTCACAGGAAAGAATTTCTTCCTCATATCTAAACTAAATCTTCTCCCCATGGTACACTTTGGCTTCTACGGGTGTAGAGATGCTTCTCACTTGGAGAACCCCTCCCCAAGAGCATTTTCTATTCAGCCTGTGTCGCAAACATGTTTGTTTATTTGTTTGTAGACTCCGTTTCCTCATCAGGAGAGAATCTCTGTATTCATTCAGAAGGGGAAATTCTAGGCCGTCTTCATCCATTACGGTTATTTAGAACAACTCTGGCAGCATGAATACAACAGGCACAAAAACCATGAGGTAAATAAAGAACCGTAATTATGAGGCTTTTTTTCAGTCATCATTTCTATGATACTGACTTGTGACCACTTTAAAGCGTGGAGTTGACAGAATATTAATCTCTTTCAGTCTGTAACTGAATATATTAAAATATTTGTCTGTCACATGTATTTAAATGGATTTTATAACCCAAACATTAGAACAGAATTTATTTCAGCTAAAGAAAATGATTCAAAAGTTTCAGATCTAGTTTAAACATGTCATCCAGGCTTCTTCTAGAGTCAGACAGGCACTGGTGGTGGAGAAATAAGCACCTTATCTGAACGAGATCAGTTGCCATTAGGAAATGCCTATTCACATTAGAGGGAGCCCAGAGAGGTGTCTTAAACAAGCCACCTGGTTTGAGGGGATGAGATTTGGTTGAGCTGAATCCTCCTGCTTGGACAGTCTTATTCCAGGCAATGCAAGACGCCTTTAGCAAAGGATGAACTGGAACTTAGGTGTCTCAAATCTTGTCTTAAGGCTTTAAACTTTGTGTATGTTCTCCTTGTTTCCATTTCTACCCAAATTTGAAATCCCTCAGACCATGTAACACCCACTAATCCTGCTTGCTATTTAAAATGATAAAGTATTTTAGCCATCCAACTTGATTATTTTCCCAAAGGTTTTAAATTACCAGTTTCTTCCTGTAGAAACACAATTAGGACAATGATGTTTGTAGTATTTGAATGATACTGGTTTGACTGAAAGTCTATCATGCTGACCTGGACAACGTGGGAAACATGAGTTTGCCACGTTCTGTTGTTGCAGAAACGTGTTGGTACCTGTAAGGCTCTGCTGGTCAGGCAATAGCATGTTCTCTGAGGCATTCTCCAGGCACAACAGAGTAGTCTTTCCCAGAAACTGAGCAGTGGGGTGAGTAAAAGTATTGCAAAAGCACCCACAATGCCACAAAAATAAGACGAATCCTTAAACCCTCGTGTTTTCCCTCCAACATTTTCACTTGCCCCAAAAGCTACGATGTCTTTTCGGGTTACTTGCTGTTGATTAATGAAGTTTCATGCTTCAGTAATTCAGTTCAATAATGTATTTCCCCTTATGAGTTCTCCCTCTGCATGTCTGGCAGAGGAAGAACATGCAGTTTGATTCCAAAAGCTTTGTCTACCTTGAATTCTTATCAGAGGTGCTCTCAGTTCCCTCATCCCTGGAGGCAGTTTGCTTAATCCACCAGACTTGCTACTGAGACATAGACTTCAGGATGGTCAGATACAGAAAAAACGGTTACTGATGGATCCACATTCTGGTTACAGTCCTGAGAATGTTAGTCACCCACAGGCACCCCTTACACCCTCCATATGAACCATCATCCCACCTCCCTGGAGGAGACATGACCTTCACAGCTTTTAACAAGAACCTACATAATCAGTTTAAAACAGGCTCCCTAACTTACTCCTCTCCCTTGTGAGCCAGCAGAGCAGAGTGCTGGGGCTCTTTGAGGAAGGCAGATGACACTCACATTGGATGGGGAAGCTGGTTTTTGTACAGCACAGACCAGTGGCAGCTTTGGATTAGACAGACAAAGGGATTAAGTATTTTGTGATAACGAAGATTATGGGCTAGATGCACCAAATCAGAGGAGACTCAGGTAATAAGAGAAGGGATAGCTGTACTAATGTACACTAACAGGACATTATATACGTAGCCTTTATGATTGAGTGCGTCCCCGTTGTAGTCTATGACTCACTGTGATCTGCCAGCTCTGCTGCAAGAGTGGTAACCTTTGGCAAAAGCAATAATCAAACCCAGAAGAATGATGTTATCTTAAATTGTGGCACCCAGCTGCTAAATTAATGTACGCCGAAATCCCAGGGTTTGCGGAGCCCACTGAAGCCAGTGGAAAGATTCCCGTTGACCTCAGTGGGCTGTGAATCATTCTCAGATAGAAACGGAGCTCCAGTTCCAGTGGCTGTTCTCATCTCCATGTGGATTCATCTTGGGACAGATCCCATATCAGCCATGGTGTTCGGGTGATAAAGCTATTTGCTGCTGATAAGGCGAAGCATACCCTCATTGTCGTCTCAAGTGGGGATGGGATGAGTTCATCTAATCCCATTAGGCATCTACATCTAAAATAATCTTTGGTACTCAATGGAGAGAAGTCAGCATTTCATCTGCAACTCATCACTTCAAAATGGACATCTAAAATAGGTCAGATGACTCACACTCTAAATGTCTGTTTCTTCCCATTGACAATAAAGGGAGCCCGAGGTAATTTTCTCGGATTCAGACACTGACATGTGGTTGGAAGAATTTCACTCCAAGCGTCTTCATTATACAGGCTTCAAAAATGTTGTGTTTTTATGTCTGATTGCTGAATCAAACAGCTTAGTCAACACACGGTCCTAGTGGAGACAGCTTCAGGTAAACCCAATTGGCTTTGACCAATTGTCTTGCACGAACCACAGAGCTTTGCCTCAGCTTAAAAATATACTGAGTTTTTCCAGTGACAAGATAGCCTCTGATGTATCTTGTTGTGTGTTCTGGATGACAGATCCAAAATGGTCTCAGGTATTTTCCAAACATAATAACATGAAATGGACAAGAGGCTTCGAATTATTGCCATTACTTTGTTCTCAGAAAGCTCCCATCCCACTGCTGAACAGAACAGGGGGAAATTCAGCACCAAATTCAAATCTAAATGTACACGACTAAACAGAACCTAAGTTCCCATTAAACTTACTGGAGAATTAGTCAACACAGGCAACAGAGACTGGAAAGCAATTCTGAAGTAGCTATCTACGTTAATGGGATTTGGACTACACTCTAGATTCTGTTCTTTGTAGAAAATCCTTCTCCAAACCAGCAACTTGGCCACCAGCTCCAATGTAGTCACTACACTGGGAAGACACCTAAAATTAGGTATTTGTAGTTGAATCCCATCCAATGGAAACTGCCCACTTGGTTGCCCAGTAAGAACATCCTTACCTGGGCCAAATTCTGAGAAGATACAGTGTGACGGTCATGTGCCATATCCTGGACCACTTAGAACTGTTATGTCAGGAGATAATCAACTAATACAAAGATAAAAAGAACCCAAAAATGAGCTTTGAAATAATAATTTCATTTTGAAGTAAGGTTTCCTATGTACATTCATATATACATACATGTTTTTTTGAGGCAACACTTTTTTAAATGAGCAGGAAAGCTTTTACACCTGTGGTTTTGTTCATACTGCCATGAAATGGAAATGCTGAGTTTCAGATAGCTCAAGGACATCCGATAAAGCCCTGCAAAGATGAAGTGTACAACATCTTTAGCACAACCAAACCCATAAACTGGCTCCATGCAAGGGGACACGCAAGTGTGACTGCCAGGCTTTGTTGTGTCAGTCTGGGCTCCTTCCACCAGATGCTTCTCGGATGATAGTCCAGACACACCAACATAAGGCTTCTCACAAAATTATCCAAAACATAACAGAGTCCTTGCGTCTTTGAAAAGCTCCCTTCAGAAACACGGCTTCTAACTTGGTGCTTATCCTCAAAATATTCATGATTGTCAGCAGCTATTAAAAAGAAGAATAACAATGGCTATTTCCATAATAGCTGTATTTTGAAATCTCAGAGCACTCTGTGAACTCACCAGACTTATCAGAGATGCATGGGCTCACATCATTAATTGGGGAATGCAGCAAGAACTGGTCTTCTCAAAAATTCTATAAAGAAATACAGATAAATCATGAATACAGATTTCTGAAAAACAAACACAATTTGGATTTTCAGACAGGCTGAGTATGAATTCTAGTCTTAGAACACGCCTACAAAATGCACTTAGCTTTTGAAAGAGTGGCAAGATTTCTCTTTTAATGAGCAGTAGTGAGCAGGATTTCTCCCTTTTGCACTAGAGATGGCTTACAGGTCTGAAGTACTGCAACATCAGGAAAAAAAGGCTCTGGGGAGGGCTTATAGCAGCCTTCCAGTATCGGAAGGGAGCTACAGGAGAGTTGGAGAGAGACTCTTTGTCAGGAAGTCTAGTGATAGGACAAGGGGTAACGGTTTTAAATCGGAAGGGGGGGATTTAAATTAGATCTTAGGAAGAAATTCTTTCCTGTGATGATGGTGAGGCACTGGAACAGGTTGCCCAGAGAAGCTGTGGATGCCCCATCCCTGGAGGGGTTCAAGGCCAGGCTGGATGGGGCTTGGAGCAACCTGCTCTAGTGGAAGGTGTCCCTGCCCAGGGCAGGGGGGTTGGAACTGGATGATCTTTAAGGTGCCTTCAGACTCTAACCATTCTATGATTTTATGATTTCTCTAGCATGTCACAGGTTGATCTCTGCAAAGAACCACAAGGTGGTGGCTTGGGACAGTTCAGAGAAATCACATGTGCCAAATAACTTTCTCCCTAGTCCCTTTCCTTGGAAAGCTCCTTCAATCCAGCATTACGTGAACTGTATTTTTCAGAGCAATGTTTGCTCGTGGGTCTCATCTGTGCTTAATTACAACATAGCCATGGCAAATATAATGCCTTTTGACTGATAAGTCACCCTAGTAATCATCCTACTCTAATGAGAAGTCCATACCACTCGGTGAATGCCTCAATCACTTCTAACATGCCGTGTAACTGTCACTTACACAAGGCAAAATGATGGAAAAAAGACTATTTTGTACTTGCATTAATGGAATTCGCTTGAAGCCAGTCTGGGTTCTCTGCAACGTGCAGGGGAAAAACAATTTTTTGTACTGCATAAAATGCCCCTCATGTTTTTCCACTATTAAAAGTATAACCTGAACTATTTTAGGATGAAATACTCTAAGCTGGAAGGAAAATAAAAAGCAAACAGGCTAGGAGGGATCTGTGTTTAGCTGGAGAAAAGGTTGCAAGCACGAAAAACTTTGGCTTCTCCTCTTCCATAATTTTCCATCATTTTCAAACTTGTCAGCGTGAATAATGTAGTTGATCTTTGCTATCATTATGAAGCAGCTGCAGAACACATAACAAAATTGAGAAAATGCTGAAAAATCATTTATCTAGTTAGTTTTCAATGGAGACACTCCTCCCAACTGCAGAAAAGTAACCAAGCTGTCTGTAATTCCATAAGCCACATCTGATCAGCACAGAGTTCAGGTTTTGGAAGGATCTTTTTAAGAAATCTTTTGAAACAGCAAAATAATTATTTATATATTATGGTCAGACAATCAGGTTTCTAGGTTACTTTGCTGGTCTTCACTGGCTTTAGTAAAGAAATTAAGCCTCTCTGGTGATTCCCTCCATTTGTTTCTCTGTCTTGCTCTCTGTCCTGGGAAATTGTCCTTGGCCATTGCTGACTCCTAAACTGTGCCTGGAAATTGCTTAGGAGAGTTTTAGCCTGCCTGGATCCAAACCAGGCCAGTATCTTGTTGATGTTATAGATGGATCGAGTTCTATTTATTCCTTGTGCGGGTGACTGGAGCTATTTAATCTGTTGGTGTAGCCTGGCAGAGACAGAGAAATGGATGGATAATTTCCAAACTGTAACCAGATCTCACCACCCAGTTTTGGAGGGCAAGAGAAATTCACAATACGACCCGATTGGATCACACCAAAAGGCCTCCAGTCATTAAAAAAGAAGCTCTGTCACAAAGAAAACATCAACAAACAGCTAAATAATCAAATAAAATCCAGTCAAAAGCAAGCGGAACTTTTAAGGACTTCTTCAGCCATGGATGGACTTCTAGCACCATTTTAAATGCTCTGTGATACGGGAGACATCCTCATAGGGGTTGCAAAGATGATGCAATTAGGATACCTGCTCCTTCTACACCAGCAGCAGAACCAGTAGGGCAGCCCAGGGCTCACCAGTCAGCCCAAGGCACCTACCTATGTGCAGGTAACTGGGGTGAGCCTCATGTCTTAATCATGACCCCACCAACAAAGTGGTTTGCTTCTCCTTGTCTGTACAACCCATATTTTAGTCTTACACGCTCCACTGAAGAAAACTTCACACAGATGGTAAAATGTTAAATCCCTTCCATTAAGCAAATATCTTTTCCTCCAGCTGTGGGTTACCCAGCAACCAACAATTTGGCAGCTATACAATTGTTTTTTATGATTAACATCATCAATCCACAGGCACTTGCTTTCCCAAACAGCTGACCTTTTCCTACAACATTATTGTTGACAAGTGATGGCTCATTATTCTCTGTTAATCTGTCAGTATTTTAATGTTCTGTTTTCAAATTATTATCGAAGGTGGAGGCACCAATATCCTATAATAAGATTTCTTCACACTTTCCACAATAAAGTCCTGCTATGCTGGACATTTCAAGGTGAAATTACCTTTGCCACATGTTTTTCACACTGATATTTTTTTCAGAAAGGTTCCGTAGGAAAATACAGTCATTTCCAAGACTAATGCTAGGAAATATTTTGCGTATGGAAAATAATAATAAAAAATACAAACAGTCATATGCTACTGCTGAAAAGCTCCATCACTTCTGTGCTTTGAAGCAGGGAGTCGAAATAGAGCCACACATGTAACCCCAGGGAAAACGTTGTGTCTTTGGCTGTTTTCATTATGTTCTCCCAAAGCAACACAGCTCTGAGCCCTGGGAAAAATCAGTGTATACATGCTCAGGAGAGACTTAGTTTGAGAGCTTCATAGTCCAGCTTCTCCCAGCACAGCTCCTTTTCCTGCTGTCCCTTGGATCACCAGGCATATCCACCCTGGGATGACTGGGGCTGAGCAGTACCTTCCCTGGAAAGATTTCTCCAAGAAGCTGCAAAGTGCTGGTCAGTGATACTGAGAGGAGAAGGAATTGCTGCAGCCTCTGCCATGCAAAGAAATGTGTGAAGATGAAGGTTTCTGAAATATGAAGATAAGACTGGGAGTGAAAAGGTTTAGGAGAGAAAGAACAGGGAAAAAGAGCAAAAAGATAGATGAGAATCTGGGAACTAAAAGGAACTGTCAGGTAGGAAAAGGGAGAGGAAACTGTAATGGAATAGAAATAAAAGAAGGAAGAAAGAGCAGATTCTGCAATGTTTCTTGCAGGAAATGAAGGGAAATGGATGGTTTACGCATTTAGATTGCATTTAAGACACAGCACCTCCAGGACTCCCTCCCTTCTAAGGAAACAGCTGTGACCAGGACTGCACAACAGAAATATTTGGTATAATCTCTTGTTCCTCTCTCAAACTGCAACAAACCCCACAACCCAGAATCTTCAGCTGATTGTTCAGATCAAAACAGAAAACAACATTTAGTTTTCAGTATGTTACGAGTTCTCTCTGCATACCTTCAAGAATGGCAACTTTGGTATCAGACTAGTCTTTTAAATGCAGCTTTATAAAAAGCAACCCTTTGATTCATAAGTTTTCAGAATGATGTCCTTGCTGGCAGAGATTCTCTGTTTTTCACAGCAGAAAAGCACAAGAGAGAAAGAGCAAATTCAGTAGAATAAACCATGCTCAACTTACCAGAGAAAGGGCTGTGTATTTCCAGGTTTTCCTGAGTTCTGCCTTGGATCTATTTGTCTCCTGATTAGGGAAACGTGGTGGATTGCAATAAGTCATACTCTGTAACTACCAAGAGCTGCATAACAGCACTACACTGTTTGATTTAAAGATTGTGAAGAACTTGAAATGCTTTGCACAAAATAGTGATCTACACAAAACCTGCATGAAAATTAGGAGTGGAAATCAAACATCCTGGCTCCTGTGCCCTAACTGTAAGACTGAATTTCTTCTTTAGTCTTGCAGTTTCAACAAGTTCAAGGTGAACTTAATGACAAGGAGATCAGCTTGGGGCAGAAAGCACTGAACAGGAGAGAGTGTTGGGGACTTGGTGTGACTCCCTCAGTCCCCGGTCACATCTCTCCGTGGGCGTTTGGTGTTAGAAGGCTCCATCCTGAAGTGTTGCTCAGTTCTTTGTCAATGACTAGCTCCTCACTGATGTGTTTTCTTCTCTTCCCTCTGGAACAGACTTTAGTGAAGCTGTTTGCAACCAAAAAAGAAAGAAAAAAAGAGTCTGTGGCAGTGTGAAAAAGAGAAAAACAACAACCCAGCAGGTTTTACAATAAAAGAAGCCATTCAGTTACTAAGTCTTGGTTTGTTATTGCAACATCCTGCCTCTTAAAAAGCTCTCAGTCACTGTAGCTCACAATCCTATACAGCTGATACTGTGCTAACCAACCCTTCTGGAGAGAGATTTTCTTTCTTTATGTTATCAGATAGATTAATGACTTCATTCCAAACTCACCCAACCTATTTCTATGCTTTTCCAGCTGGATTTGTATTCGTCTACCACTTTTTCTGCTCTAATTGCCAGACTGCTCTTACATTATTTTCCTAGGAACAATTCCCTGACTCTCCCTGGTCTAAAAGTGACATTATCTTTTATCCCTGGGGTTCCAGGTTCAACTCAAATATTTTCAACTTGATTTTTTATTACATGCCAACCCTGCAAAAGTTTAGCTGAGATTACCAGGAGCAGTGGATGCCAATGGCCAGGTAACAATCCGAAAGCGTCTACAGATGCCCATATTTATCTTAAGGTTTTAAAGAGTACATTGCAATGCGTTGGAAAGGACCTGCATTGCCATCCACCAGCACTTACAAATGACAGGTTCTGCTGGTATCTGTGCAAGTGATAATGATGCACAGCCTTGAACAGAAAGGGAATCAGGAGACTGAAATACGAAGTGGCATGTGCAACGCTGCCACAATTGTATTTATACAGCAGCAGCACTGAGAGGCTGCAATCAGTGTGCTCCACTAAGCAAGGTACTGTGCAAACAGATGACGTATTCCACCTCATTTTTATAGCCAAAAATTTGCATATTAAAAGTGTAATTTCCATAGGTTCTTCAATAATCAAGACACACTCTAAAATATGACTCGGCCTAGCTGATCTCTAGCAGAGCTCTCACTGCACAGCAATGGTGCTCATCCTTCCTCAACTTACAGAAGCCTTAATGATCCCTTTTGGAGGTACAGAGCTCTCACTGGCAAACTGGAGCACAATGATGCATTCTGATGTAAGACCTTGAAAAGTCAGAAGGCCCTGGAACAGTGATTTTGTTCCAGGCCCTTCTAACATGCAGCTCTGGATTCATGAGGATAAAAACCCCCAGCTCTAGAAGCAGCCTGGGGTGACCATACTCTCAAGTAACAGATTTCAGATGAATACCTTATATCATAGAATCATAGAATGGTCAGAGTTGGAAGGGACCTTAAAGATCATCAAGTTCCAACCCCCCCGCCATGGGCAGGGACACCTCTCCCTAGAGCAGGTTGCTCCAAGCCCCGTCCAGTCTGGCCTTAAACACTTCCAGGGATGGGGCATCAACAACTTCCCTGGGCAACCTGTTCCAGTGCCTCACCACCCTCACAGTAAAGAACTTCTTCCTAATATCTAATCTAAATCTCCCCTCTTCCAATTTAAAACCATTACCCCTTGTCCTGTCACTAGACTTCCTGACAAAGAGTCCCTCCCCAGCTCTCCTGGAGCTCCCTTCAGATCCTGGAAGGCTGCTCTAAGGTCTCCCCGGAGTCTTCTCTTCTCCAGTCTGAACAGCCCCAGCTCTCTCAGCCTGTCCTCATATTAGCTAAGATAAATCCAGGCCACCATTCTGGGCCCCAGAGGTGTCAAATCCACACTTAAAATAATTACCTTTTATTGGGGATACTTAAGTTTCTCATAGTGTCCAATATTGTCCATATTGTTTTTCAAAATTTATTTTCTTCTGTTAATATGAGATACATATTTGACTGATAATCACAGAGTTGTCAGAGTTGGGACAGACCTCTAGAGATCATCCAGTCCAACTTCCCTGCCAAAGCAGGATTGCCCAGAGCACATCACTCAGGACTGCATCCAGGTGGGGCTTGAAGATCTCCAGAGAAGGAGATTATTTTATTATTTAATTATTTTATTGAGATACTTAAGTTTCTCATAGTGTCTAATATTTTCTTTTCTTTTTTTTTTTTCCCCCAATATTTGTTATCTTCCATAAATCCAAGACACATATTTGACTGTTAATCAGCGCAGGCTGATTTCAGTACAAATCAATGTCTGGTTCTTATCTTGCAGACAGAAAGCTGTAGCTTGCTGGGCTGTTTTGTGTCAAAGTCCAGTTTTCAAAACCATAGTATCTCATATGCATTTTCCCACTTCTGTCACTGCTGTCCAGGAAACCAGAGGAAGATTCGTTGGCCAAGACACAGACATGCACTGATAATGATAATCAAAGCTCAGAAATAAAGACTTTTGGCTATTAATAATTAGTGGCAATTCCTCCTCCAGTTAACAGTGGATCTGAAGATGCCTTCTTTCTCTAGGATTTTTTTTTTTTTGTAGGGCAGTTATTTTTCAAATAAGATTGTTTGAAAGTTTGTGCTTTAAAAAAGAAAGAATGGAAACAGATATTAATCTCCTTCCAGTGGGAATCTGTGAGCTACTAAAACATTCCCAAATAAGTTCTTCTTATCCTTACTCTCTGCATTTCCTCAGCTGCCGGCCCAGGCTGCAAGAAACACCATCTGCCTGAGTTGTGACATTCTTCTCTGCCGTTAATCCCTGCACTTTTACAATGCAAATTGGGAAGTAGCTCAGAAAAAAGAAAAAAAAAAAAGGTCAAGCAAGTGGCTGAGACAAAAATCAGTGTATACATCATGAGAATTCAGGCAGCCAAAAAAGAAATCCTGTTCACAAAGGATTTCTTGCAGTTTACTCTCTTTAAAATAGCTGGGGCTTCTGTGTTTTGAAAGTCCCCTATGAAATGGGAATAACAAACGCATGGGATATTACCTTTCCATTAGCTTTGGCAATTACACTTGGGATGATGTATTTTTCCAACTTAAGTTCTGCTTGAAGTTCAGATCTAACCTGCCACTCCTTTTCACCAGAGATGTTCAGGACCAGCTGAACAGTAACCGGATTATTTGCGATCTCGTGTATTTCTCAGATTCTGATATCGCAGAGCCTTTCTCGGCACAGTGAGGGAGCAAATCCGTGACTGCAGAGCCCTCTTCTGGAGAACCAGGCGGTTCTGGCAGGACGAGACTATTACTGTTACTTTTCTGCATAGGAAGAATAAGAGAAACAACGAACTCTGCACGACTCAATGTGAACCAAGCAAAAGCCGTAGTTTATTAACCAGGTCTCACTTTTATACAATTTTTACTTCCATGCACACAATCATGCATTATTTGATTGGGTGCTCCGCTTTGTCTCTGCAACTTGCATATGCCTGAGCTAATACTCTAACTGGCTACTACTATTCACATTACTCATACACTTGTGTTTACATTTCAAGGCCTTCTTTCTCATTTTCTGCTTGTTTCACCGCTATCTTCCTTGTTTTCTGACTTCGGGTTATCTCTCAAGGTCGGCTTCAGGGCTGCTGCACAAAGTGTCCGCTCTCCTGAAGGAACTGAGTCTCCACAGATCACCAAGTTAGTGCCACCACAAAGCTAGTGCACCTCGGCTTTTCACAAAATCATAGAATGGTTAGGGTTGGAAGGGACCTTAAAGATCACTGAGTTGCAAGCCTCCTGTCATGGGCAGGGACACCTCCCACTAGAGCAGGTTGCTCAAAGCCCCATCCAGCCTGGTCCTGAACCCCTCCAGGGATGGGGCAGCCACAACTTCTCTGGGCAACCTGTTCCAGTGCCTCACCACCCTCACAGCAAAGAATTTCTTCCTAATATCTAATCTAAATCTCCCCTCTTCCAATTTAAAACCGTTACCCCTTGTCCTGGCACTCCATTTCCTGACAAAGAGTCCCTCCCCAGCTCTCCTGGAGCTCCCTTCAGATCCTGGAAGGCTGCTCTAAGGTCTCCCCAGAGCCTTCTCTTCTCCCGGCTGAACAGCCCCAGCTCTCGCAGCCTGTCTTCATAGGATAGGCACACCAACCCTCTGAGCATCAATAAAATATGCATTGTAAGCTTTTATATTTTACAAAACCTGACTAATTGGTGTACTACTCACTGGTGGCTCATGATTTCCACAAGCTCCCTTTGATTATTTGTGTTCTTTGAGTTAACACATTCGTCAATTACTGCACGAGTAGGGGCCTCATCTAGGAACCCTTACAGTGTAAGATTTGGGAGGTGTGCTTTTCTACATTATAATGAGCTTATCTCACTTAAAAGGCACATACTTTTTTATTTTCAACGCTTTGTAACAGCTGGCAAGCTTGTAGCTTTAACAGAATGTGCCTGGTTTACCTAGTCAAGTAACTTGTGCGGTTTTGCTCTCTGTATGCTTGATTCCTTCGACTGAATCATAGAATCATCCAGGCTGGAAAGGACTTCCAAAGGTCATCTAGTCTGATCGCCCCGCAGCCGCAGGGACACCCCCAACTAGACCAGGTTGCCCAGGGCTTCATCAAGTCTCACCTTGAATATCTCCAGGGAAGGGGCCTCAACCACCTCCCTGGGCAACCTGTTCCAGTGTTCCACCACCCTCAGAGTACAGAAATTGTTCCTAATATCCAATCTAAGCCTGCTCTTCTCCAACTTAAAGCCATTGCCCCTCATCCTGTCACTGCAGGCCTTTGTAAAAAGACCCTCCCCAGCCTTCCTGTAGGCCCCCTTCAGGTACTGGAAGGCTGCTAGTAAGTCTCCTCAGAGCCTCCTCTTCTCCAGGCTGAACCACCCCAGCTCCCTCAGCCTGTCTTCGTAGCTGGCCTTCGTAGCTTGCCCAAGGCCTTTTCTTCCTTGGCAGGATCCTCTCTGCTCTGCCACCATCAAGACCCTCACAAACTCCCCCTGAGGAAGGAACACTGATGGGCACCGAGCCCCAAAACCCCACCGCCCGCTGATGGGCTACCTCATGTCTCTCTCGGGCTTAAAATATATATATTTTAGGGCTTTTAAAACCCCGTCTAAAAGCCAGGGTGCGGGTAATTAAACGCCTAATTACAGCGTTCATTAGGCCCCAACTCGCTCAGCTACCTCAGGTACGCCCCCCTCCGCCTCCGCCGGCCACGCCCCCCCGCCGTTTCAGCCAATCAGAAAGCCCCAGTAGTGCGCGCCATCCGCCTCCCCGGCCGCCGCACCGCCATCCGCCTCTGCTGTGCGCATGCGCGGTGGCCACCGAGAGGGGAGGTTGTGTGATCCCGGCGCACAGGCGGCCGAGCGCGGCCCGGGCCGGGCCTGGCGATATCGGTGGAGCGGGGAGCGATGGAACCGGCGGGCGGCAGCCGTAAGTGCACGTTTCGGTGGTAGGGAGGCAGCGGGATTCCCTCTGGGTCGGGGCTGAGGAGGGAACGACGCGGGGCCTAACCGCGGCCCGGCGCACTGAGGGCCGGGGCCTGCGCATGCGCGGGCTGAGGCGGGCAATGGCTTCAGGTGTTTTGGAAATGGCGCTAATGTTAATTTTCTCTGCCTCCAGAGTCGAACGTCTTTGAAATTGTTATTCCCGTCACCGTCCTTGTGCTGAGCGATGATGATTTTCTGCAGGATGAGGCTGAGGAGCCGACGGCCTCGGTTCCCAAGTGGGAGGAGGAGGAGGGCGGCTTAAACAATAGCGGTATCCATAAAAGCCAGATGATACCTTCCATTTGTGAAGAAAACGAGAATCCTACAAAGAAGGATAACGGTGTCAAATACTGTGAAGAAAGATGCATTGCAGAGAGTGTTTGTAACAGATCAAAATCACCTTTAAGTGATCAGTGCAATACCAGTATGGATATACGTAGTGAAAATTACATGTTGCCTACAGCACCTTACAAAGTGGAGCTTACAGAGATAAGTGAAACCAGTGATGTAAAAGAACGTGATGACGTTGATGGCTTTTGGAAGATTCCTCCACTCCTCTCCTCTGCTGGTGGTGAGGGTGCAGGTGAGACCATCGAGCCAAGCAGGCAGCAGTTGACATCAGCAGCAATATCCAAACATGAAGAGGGACTTCTTAGCATTGCAAGTGTTCTTTCTTATGGCAGTCAAGGGAAGCAACCAGAAATCCAGAAGGAGATGGCGGCAATTGTGGAAATGGAAGGTAAGTTGTTAATAAGACTAGTGCAAGACTTTAAGAAATCTGGTAAATCTCAAGTTTTTGAAATGGGTAGGAAAGTACAGGACGAATGGCAAACTCATTTGTTTAGAATAATCATTTCAACTTAGATTAATATTATGTACAGCAAAAAAAAAGGAATATTGGTTGCAGTATGTTTTGTTCTTTCACAGACTCCTTTGAAAAGAAGTGAAACCACCATAAATCAGTACTGCTTCATTCTGCAGTTTTCAAAAGGGTGGCCTTTCACCGGAGAAAAGGACTTGAAAAGAAAGCAAGAGAAAAAAAAAGGCAGGAACATCATACTTGTGAGAATGGGGCCCTAGCAAAGCTTAGTGACAGTACTTTCATGGGAATTCTGGGATAAAGCAGTTCCATTAAAAACTGTAGGGGATGCAGTGTTGTCCTGTGAAATTCAGAGCTTTGAGTGAAAAGAATGGGGCTTCTAACTAGCATTTATTCTCCTGTAATGTTATAAAGTGTTGAAGGGGGGAGGTGTAGAGAAAGAAAGCAGAGACAGGAAAATACTAAGAAGTCATAAGGAGTGAAGAGCAAGCAAGTCATTAGATAAGTTTGTATTGTGACTACCAATTAATCATTAACGTTGGTGATCTTCTGAAATGTGATGGATGTGACTTTTTGTCCCCCTGTAGATCCTGACTCTTCAAAGCATGGAGGCAGTGAAGGCAATAATAGAAAAAGAAAGAGAAGAAAATCTGAAAACGAAACACTGACTTCGTTTTTGGAACACAGCTTGAAAGAAGAACCAGAATTTACCTATAATTGTTCTGCTCCATTTCTTAACGTGTGTTCTTCAGCTTCAGAAGAATTGCTACGTGATGTAGGAAAAGTAGGGAAACTGGAGATGAATGCCTCAGCTTCTGCTGAATCAAATGCTACAGGAGAGCATATTTTTAAGACATTAACTCCATTTCCTAAAAAAAGACATCGGCAGCAGAAAGTTGTTTCTCCTCATGCCAGCTCAAAAGAAATGCAAAACCAGGAAGAAGGTTTAGCGTGGCTAAATGACAGTGTAACCATCAAACCTCTTCCTAAAGCATCTTGTTCTAGAAATAAGAATGAAAGGTTGAAGTGCAGGTTTTGTAGTTCTGTATATAAATGCAGTGCACATCTAAAGAAACACATTTATTCAGCTCATAAAGACAAGAAAATACATAAATGTGGCTTTTGTAAGAGAACCTTTTTCTTTCCTGTAAACCTTAAGAATCACCTTATATATCACAAGAAGCTGAGTAGGTTGAAAAAGGCAAGAAAAAATAGAATGAATGCAAGAAAAACTAGGCAGAGAAAATCTGAAGAAAGACTATATAAGACCAAGAAAAAAGAAAGTAAGTATGCAAAATTTTTCATCAAAATTGAAAGGGACTTTACACCTCTGGGTGTGCCGGTTAGTTTTTCCTGCAAAATTTGTTTCTTTGCTTCATCTAATCCCAGGATTTTTATTCATCACATGAAGGGACATAAAGAGAGACCACCTTACCAGTGCCCTCAGTGTGATTTTTCCTGCATTAGCTTGTCCTATCTGTTAAGTCACATGTACTGGCATGCTGGGTATAAGCTCTACCAGTGCAGGTTTTGCAACTTTTTTTCCTTATATTTTGCCAGCATGGTAAGGCATAGCTACATACACACAGGAGCTAAAGCTTATACCTGTGAGTGCTGCCAGGCAGTGTTCTCGAGCATGGCAGGGTTAGAGAGACATAGAAGGTTACATGTGAGCAAAGAAACATGCCAAGGGCAGCAACTCCACGTCATAAGTGGAAGAAAAAGAACTCAAAGACCGTTAAAGACTTGTACGTGTGATGAGTGTAACGTGGGGTTTTACGCTAGAGGACATCTCAGCTTTCGTAAGAAATGTCATGAACAGCTTGAGACTGCAGCTAAGGGTTATACGAATCAAAGCAATGAATATCTTAAAGGCAAAGTATGCAAATTTGACAGTGATTCCGAGGACCGTGTTAATTTGTCTCTTTCTGCTAAAAAAACTTACTGTCTCAGTGGGGGAACGCTGGCTTCGGACTTCAAGCAAGCAGGTGGCACGCAGGAGAGTAAGAAAACACGCTCCAGAAAGAAATTCCATGAGGACAGCCGTGGAAGCAACAGCATGACTGTTACTGGGAATAGATCAGGAGATCCTCTGAATTCTGTCATTTGCAAAGAGAAGCCGCTCTTCAGCTCCAGAGCCTCTCATTCACAAGCTCAAGATGATGATGCGTATCATAGGTTTGTAGAAAACTTAAAGGGTACGTGGCCTTCCAGTTTGTCTACTTTCAAAATGTACAAGTGCCAGCACTGCAGTTACGCTACCAGTGTCCATAGAGACTTTCAGCTGCACCTAAAAATTCACACGGATGTCAGACCGTTTGTGTGTACAGAATGCAATGAGGCGTTTAAAACATCAAACCATTTGCAGAAACACAACCTCATTCACGTAAAGAATGGATATGACTTCAGTCGTTGCCTCTATGTAGACAGGCATTTAGATAATCTGGAATTGCATCATGAAATGTATGTAGGTGTGTATCCAGAAAGAGATTTGGGTTCCTCAGAAGGTTCAAACAGTGTCCATCCCTTGCTGGGTTCGGAAGTCTGGGGGCTGCAGCCAGATGTCCAGAGGGGCGGAGAAAATGATCTGCTAGCACGAAGTCAGCCGCAATTCTATCAGTGTGCAGAATGTGAGTATGCTACCTACATTTTGAGCAACCTCGAACTCCACGTGAGAACTCACACAGGGGAGAAACCTTACAGCTGCAGCGTTTGTCACAAGAAGTTCCGTACTTCCAGTCACCTGAAAAGACACAGAATCACCCATTTCAACGTGGAGCATCTCAAGTGTGGCAGCTGTGACTATTCTACCAAAAAATGGCTCTCCCTGAAACAGCACCTGGCTTCACACTCTCATGAGGGATGCTCATCTGCCACCTGCTTCTATGAACAAATGCAGCTGCCCATCAAAACCTACAGATGTGAAGAGTGTGGCTATTCCACGGCCCACAACGGGAACCTGAAGCCGCACCTGAGGATTCACACGGGGGAGAAGCCCTTCAAGTGCGACCGCTGCGCCATGGCGTTCCGCACATCCAGCCACCTGAAGCGCCACTTGCTGACTCATTTGAAGCTGCGCTGCAGGTGGTGTAAGTTTTCCACGGTAGATAAACGCGCTTTCCAAAAGCACATGAAGACACACACCAAAAAGTATAAGTGTAGGAAGTGTAACGTGATGCTGCTTACCAGAAATCTTTTGGAAGAGCATAAGCGGCAGCATAAGCTTGGGATATAAGCATGGGAATTGGGAGCTGACACTTGGTTCTGGAGAGGTTTGCATGCCCTGAGTTCACTCATTGCTTTACTTTCCCCTCCTGTCCCCAGGATGGTAGCTGGTAATAGATGGGTCTAGAGAGTGAAATTCAGGGTTCTGCTTTGCTCCAGGCTCTTCTGAGAACTTCTCTTCTGGCACAGAGAATGTTTTTTTTGTTTCACACTGTACTTCATGACATGAGGTCACTTATCATTTGGCCAGTGTTTGCCAGTTTAGTTACTCTGCCACTTTTTTTCTTCTAGAAAATTAATGAAAAAAAACCCCTTTTTTTTTTTTTAAGTGAAAGAATGTGTAAAGGGAGGGAAGGAAGTGCATATCATACTGTATAATAAGAACTTTTAATTTAAAAATTGTCATTTTGTTTGGTGGCTTAACATTACTTGCCATCTGCTGAAAGTTGCATTCCCTACTCCCAGGTTCTCTTTCAATACTTGCAATAGAAAAGAAAAAGAAGTATCTCACAAAATTAAAGAAACAGATGATTTGTGTTATCACTGGATAATTGGGATTATAAGGTTTTTCTATGTGTGTTGTATATAAAGGATTTCTTAGGTGGTTATCTTGTCTGTACTTTAGATAATTCTTTGGGTAGTCTGACAGAAATGGTATTGTCCTTAATCTGATGTTTTATGATCCTGAGAATCTTTAAATTAATCTTTCATTAATTTTATGGGAAAGTCCAATGGCATTGTAGTATGAAATGCCTTCTCTTTTCTCAGGCTGGTAGTTACTGTGCTTTTAGTTTCTTAAAATAGATAGCATCATATTTTCTCGAAGAACTTCTTTGTTAAGTTTAACCACTTGCTGTTACGTTGCAAATAATACTTAGTTACATTGAGAACATGAGCAGCATCTTGAGCTGTTTAACTTTCTTTTGTGAAAGAGCCTTAGGGTGCATCTGAAATACCATGTATAAGGACCACTTGTGCCAAACAGCCGTTGTTACCTGGTCTGGTGAAGACAGACAGATGGTTTTTCAACTTTTTATTCAAGTGGAGACAAATCTTTGCTTGTTCTTGGGAGTCACAGTGTGCTCGAAACGCCGTGGGGACATCACTGGCCACAGTATTCCTAACAGCAGTGTCACCCTGGTGCCAGCTGTCCCCTGATGTTACAGTCCATGAAACGGCAGAATAAACCTATGGCTTAATGTAGAGAATGTAAACATAAGCCTGGCACTGCTTTTTTTTTTACTGTTCTTGGATGCTTTTCTTTATAAATAGAGATAGGTTGCCCAGAGAGGTGGTGAAATCTCTTTGGAAATATTCAAAAGCCATCTGGATGTGATCCTGGGCCACCACCTCTGGGTGGCCCTGCCTGCGCAGGGGGTTGAACCAAGGAACCTCCAGAGGTTCCAGGAGCCATTCTGCCATTTGGAACATATTTTCCAAGAGTGGAACAAACCTCATGAGTAAGTGTTTGTATTTAAGTGATCTAGTTCTTTGTAGCTGTAGTAAAATCAGACAAGTAAATGTCTGTGACTCTGAACTCTGGTGGTTCCAGGTGTTGTTGCTACAAGTTGGGAAGTCCCTATTTGGGAATGAGTGATTCAAATCTCGGAATGATCGAACGAACCACCAAATACAGTCGTCAGAAAGAAGGATTTTATCCTGATAATAATAAAGAAAAGCATTTCTGGGAAATATTAACACAGTTATATCAACATGGAAGATTTTTTCCCTGCGTTACTGTATGATTCTGATGGTTTATTTGAAGAAAAATTCAAGAGAACGGGTAAAAAGAGGGAGGAAAAACTGTGAAGAAAATGATGAGTTTGGATATCGGGTAAAGTCTAGGAAAGTGAAATCTGATGGGGAATAATTGTTTAAAAGTACGGTGTACAATGATGAAGACAGAAGCCCTGTTTAAGGAGGATAAGTTAATTGAAGGAAACTTTCAAAAGAGTTTGTAAACAGCCTGAGTTTCTCACAAGAACGACAGAAGACGTTCGTGTATGGAGCTTGATTGAGGTTGTAAAAGAGGTTCTTGTAGGTGGTTGCCTGTAATAAAAATAAATAAAGTGTTTTGTGACTGGTGAGGTTCCCCTCTGTTCCTTACACAAAGCATTGCCCTTGTGGGGGTTGGAAAGCATTCTCAGTCTGCCGAGTCAGAGGAATTTAAATATAAAGGCATCCTCATTATAAAACTTCTATTTTTTTATATTTTTGCTACCTGGAAGTGTATTTTTTTATTATTCTTGCAGAGATTTAACGGGAAGCAAAGCCTTTTCTAAATCGTATTATGAAGTTTTCTGTTTTCAACCAAAAAAAAAATAAATGTTTAATTTACTTTATAAAAACATCTTGAATTTGGACAAAACGGTGAGATGCAACAGGAGATCACAGCAATGAGCTGAGAAAACGGGTGTTACTTTCTGTGCTAGGCATCTACTAAGCAAAGGAATGGAAGTTAAACATGGGGCGAAGTTAACGAATATAAGTGGGTCGGACCATGCCGCAATCTGGTTTACCCCCAACCAGGTTTATCTACAACAGAAGGGAGCTCCAGGAGAGCTGGAGAGGGACTCTTGGTCAGGAAGTGGAGTTACAGGACAAGGGGTAATGGTTTTAAATTGGGAGAGGGGAGATTTAGATTAGATATTAGGAAGAAGTTCTTTACTGTGAGGGTGGTGAGGCACTGGAACAGGTTGCCCAGAGAAGCTGTGGCTGCCCCATCCCTGGGAGTGTTCAAGGCCAGGTTGGATGAGGCTTTGAGCAACCTGGTGTGGTGGGAGGTGTCCCTGCCCACGGCAGGGAGTTGGAACTGGATGATCTTTAAGGTCCTTTCCAACTCCAACCATTCTATGATTCTAATATAAAAGTTTTAATTACTTTACCTCACGTTACTTTACACTGCTACTTCAATTTCCACTTGGGCTGCAGTAAACGCATGATTTTTCCATAAATTACCACACTGTAAGCGTGACTTTGGCGATATCTGGATTTCTTCCGCCCTATTTGTCCTTCCCTATTTGTGTCCGTTAGGGAATTTTGAGGGAATTCACTAAATTTAATGTTTTTTAAGGCTTTGAGCCCTTCTGCCGTGCGCACCTCCAGCAGACAGGGGGCGCTGCTGGAGAGGCGGATCCCGCGCATGCGCATAGCAGGCCGCCCCTGCGCGCAGGCGCAGTCAGCGCTCCCCCGGCGGCGAAGGCGCCTGCGCCGGGTCTGGGCCGGCCCCGCCGTAACCAGCGGCGTTTCTTCCTTCTCACGGCTTATTCTCCGCTGGGTTCCCAGCCTTTTACGTCGCCAAGATGCCGCGGATTATGATTAAAGGGGGTGTGTGGCGGAACACCGAGGTAAGACCTTCATCTGTCCGTCCGTTTGTGTCCCCCCCCGAACAAGGGCTGAGGCCTCAGACGCCCTGGGGGGGGGCGCTCTGCGCTACTGCGCAGGCGCTGCTGGAGGGTCGTGGTGCGCATGTCCGTGGGGGTTTCACATATTAAATCGTCTTATAACTGGAAGGGGGAGATTAGGATATTTCTGGGGTCTCTGTAGAGGGTTAAGCGTCATAGAATCATGGAATTGTTAGAGTCGGGAGGGGCCTTAAAGATCATCCAGTTCCAACCCCCCTGCCTTGGGCAGGGACACCTCCCACCACACCAGGTTGCTCAAAGCCCCATCCAACCTGGCCTTGAACCCCTCCAGGGATGGGGCAGCCACAGCTTCTCCGGGCAACCTCTTCCAGTGCCTCACCACCCTCACAGCAAAGAATTTCTTCCTAATATCTAATCTAAATCTCCCCTCTTCAAATTTAAAACCATTACCCCTTGTCCTGTAACTCCACTTCCTGACCAAGAGTCCCTCTTCAGCTCTCCTGTAGCTCCATTCAGATACTAAAAGGCTGCTCTTAGGTCTCCCTGGAGCCTTCTCTTCTTCAGTCTGAACAGCCCCAGCTCTCTCAGCCTGTCTTCACAGGAGAGGTGCTCCATCTCTCTAATCATCTTGGTGGCCCTGCGATGGACCTGTTCCAACAGTTCTATGTCCTTTTTATGTTGAGGACTCCAGAGCTGGACACAGGACTCCAGGTGGGGTCTCACAAGCACAGAGTAGAGGGGGAGAATCACCTCCCATGACCTGCTGGTCACGCTTCTTTTGGTGCAACTCAGGATGGAGTTGGTTTTCTGGGCTGCTAGCGTGCGCTGCTGGCTCATGTTGAGCTTCTCATCCAGGAGCACTCCCAAGTCCTTCTCCTCAGGGCTGCTCTCCAGCCATTCTCTGCCCATCCTGTATTTGTGCCTGGGATCGCTGTGTCTGCAGGTTACTGTGGCTCTCGTGGGCTTGATTCCTCAGCAGCTTGGGCCTTCCACCTCATTTCCCTGGCCTGAGTGGGCAGAGATCAGGCCGACAGTGTTTCCCCTGAAGGTTGAGTGTTGGGGAGGATGGGGAACTCAGCCTTGTGTGTGTCCTGTCCCTGCCACCTGGATAAACTGTCCCCACAATGGCTGGAAAAGATGCTCGTGCCTTGTTGTCCTCATTCGTGTTCCTTCTGCAGCCTGGAGTGTGTCTTAAGCTGCATAGGCAGGGTTCTTAGCCTCTAGGCGTATGAGGGGCCTGGAATATCTTGCCCTTGAAGACCTTTTCTAAATACAGAAATGATGAAGATGGATGTGGGCTCTTCATCTCCAGCCCGAAAAGCTGAAGTTTTATGTGGCTTTCCTAAAAAGAGCGTAAAAGCCTCTCCAGTTTTTTACTATTGCATGCTGTCAGCACTGTGAATGATTGTGGAAAGTGGGATTGTAACTCAAGAAGTCAAGGATGTCAGTTTTATCAATAACGTGTTTGCAGCAAAAAAAAATGTACCTAACACTCTGAAATCTGGAACTCTTGGCACTGTGTACTTCAAACACTAGGTGTGTATGTAGTTCCAGAAAGAAGTGAGTAAAAATAGAAGATAAATGTACCAAATGCTGCGTGTGCTTTTAACCACTTGTGACATGTCAGCGATGTGCCATGAGGCAGCCAGGTTGAGAGTAGGAAGAACCATTGCATGCTTTCCCTGTTTTTATGATCTTCCATAATTCATAATTTTGGTGACTATTAAGAGAAGCAGCAGTGGGTTAATTAGATCATTTTTTCACTCATTATTGAGTACCAGAGAAGAAATAGCTCTCTTTGGTGCTGCTTTTTTTTTTTTGATGAACATTTTGCATATATGCACAACATTAAAAATACAGGAAGTGGAACCAGTTTATATCAGGTCCATTGTAATATGATCAATTTCCTGCAAAAAAAATGTGCCAGTGTCATCAATATGCCTTCTGGACGCTGTGTAACACCAAGTAGATTTTTAAAAACAAGAGAGAGAAATTTTTATTTGTTTTTAAATAGAAATTACATGAATTGTTTCCTGTAGCAGCTCAGGCCAGAGCTTGTCATCAGCCTACAGTTAAAGCTCTGAGAGATGTCTGTGTTGGAGTATCTGTCCTTGATGACGAGCATCTGCATGGTACAGCTGAGCAGGTTCTGAATGTGACTACGAGTAGTTAATGAATACAGAAGAGGAACATCTGTGGTTGACAAGGCTATAAGAGTAGCTTTGATACATTTAAAATACTGCTTTTTGACCTGTGAGGAAACCAAAAATAATGCACTTATTTACCTGGGGGAAGGGGAGAGAGGGATTTGTGGGTGGATTGACAGACAACTGATAGGACTCCAAGCTTTTGATGAAATCCTAGTGCACACTTTGAAGTATATGAACAACCTGACTCCCAAGCTGAATCCGTTACCATTCTCCCCTCACCCCCGAATTATATATGCTTGAGAAATACACTTTTGGATGTTAACATTCTGAACATTAAAGTGATCTGTTTAAAGATTTACTTGCAATAAAGAAACTTAATATAATATAAAGTTCCTTTATTTTTGTGATATCTTCTTTTTTAACAGCGTATTCCATTGATGGGTAAATATTCCATTTCTATTAAAATATGCAAGTAAAAAGTAAGATAACTTTATAGTATTATTTAAAGCAAACCACACAAAGGTATCTGTCAATTCTACTTTTTTCTGAATTTTATGTCATTACCAGACAAATGCTCCCCTACCTCTTTACTGCTGTCCTTCAAGGAAGACATACAGAACCTTTAAAAAATTGTCATTGAAAGTAATTGTTTTGAAAGATCTCTTGGGTCTGTGAAATTAGCTACAATAATCATCACGTGTCTTTTTAATTTAATCTTTATTGATTCATTGGCCTTTGAAATACAAATCCATATTCATCTTGAGTATAAATGTGGAAAAGAAGCAGCAGGGCTGTGATGTTCCTGCTGGATTAACCCATTAAGTGAAATGCACTGTAGTTTTCTCTTGAGCTCAAACTTTCTATTTGGCAAGTTCTTGCGATTCCTAACGGTTGTTTTGGGTTTCTTTTTTTTTTAGGATGAAATTCTCAAAGCAGCTGTGATGAAATATGGCAAAAACCAATGGTCACGTATTGCTTCTTTACTGCATAGAAAATCAGCAAAGCAGTGCAAAGCCAGATGGTAAGTGAGAAGAGCCATGTCTGGGAATATGAAATTCACAATTAGTGGGAATTTAGAAATTACCATTGATTAATTTATGTCCACAGAAATTTTAAGATTGTTTGATTTCTTCTATTGTGGATATTTCAAATCCCTGTTACTTTAAATTAATTGAATAAAAGTAGCCAAATGTTCTCTTTGCCAGTAATGGCAGTGTTAGCAAATGCAGGATCACTTAAAATTGCATATATGATTTCTTTCCCCCATACTTACACATTTTTAATAGGAGGGTATTACCAAGGATGTAAAATTTTAAGATAATAATCTCTCTTGTAGATAATTTTCTAATTTTTCTTACTGGGAGTTTGGCTTGAGGATAAACATTTAGAAATTGCTCTATGGAATTTCATTTTATACATACTAAAATAATAAAAGCAAATTAAAAAAAATGCATTTACATGCAGTACAAAAATGAAAATACGTGCAGATTTGAGAGTCAGACTTAGTTTCTTGAGCACTGAAAGCAGATATTTATTAGAATACTTCTGTTTAAAATAACAGTACTGACACAGTTAAAGATTAGTAAGATAACTGTTGAAGGATCCAGACCAAACAAATCTACCATTTCTGGTGCCTGTGGTTGTTGTGGTTGTTACTGGTTTTGTTTTTTTTCTGGATTAGTTTTGTGACTCCTCACTTTGCCAGAATAAAGATGAAAAAAAAAAGGAAAAAGAGGTGATATCTGTGTGAAAAGCAGTGGCTAATTAATAGATTTTAAAGTTCAAGTGCCTATGTCAAAAATACTCTAGAGTAACATCCTTTTGTGCAGAAAAGAATTGCAATGATGAAATTTGCATGACAAGATTTTGAAGTCTCGTTGTGATGATTTGGATGAACGCTGTTGCGAGTAAATTCAAGACAAATCAGTGAATAGCTTGGATCTGTTATCCTTAATTTCTTCACTTTTTAACAGGTATGAATGGCTAGACCCAAGCATCAAAAAGACAGAGTGGTCACGGGAAGAGGAGGAGAAACTGTTGCACCTGGCCAAGCTGATGCCAACCCAGTGGAGAACCATTGCCCCGATTATTGGGAGAACTGCTGCACAGTGTTTGGAGCACTATGAATTTCTGCTGTGAGTTACTGTTTTGCTAGGGGTGCACTCCAGGAAAATCTGTGGGGTTTGTTGTAGCTCTGTGTCATTCCGTTTCCCCATGGTGCTGAAGTGCAATGGCTTCAAGTTGGCAAAGTTTTTTTTATAACCAAATCCTTAAGGTCCGTTTCTTTTCAGTTGATGTGTCTAGTTTGAATGAAGAAGCTTCTGGAACCTGGAGAGCAGGCTTGGATAGAGATAGGTGTATATTTTTCTGCTTCTGGTCATTCAGGCCAGAGGAAGATGCTTGTTGTAAGCTTCAGTTTTGGGTTTAACCAAGGATTACCCTACTATTAGCTTCTTCAACACCGTATTTATAATATATTTCATAATTATAATGTAATACTGTGTTGGTTTCTTTCTTTTGTCTGATTTAAGTTTGTATAACTGTACCACGTTCATGAATCTTTCTGCAGAAATCGTGCAGCAGGTTTATGTCTGGTGCGCAGCACAAGGTTACCTTTTTTTGATCAGTCTTTGGGGGCATTTAAGGGATGGTTATGATGATCCTGGGGAAAAACTAAAAGCCAGTTGGGACTGACTTACATTATTTTTTTTTTAGGGACAAAGCTGCTCAGAGGGACAACGAGGAAGAAACTGCTGATGATCCTCGGAAACTTAAACCTGGAGAAATTGATCCAAATCCAGAAACCAAACCAGCCAGGCCAGATCCTATTGACATGGATGAAGGTACAGTAAGAGTCTGTTTACTGTTTTTTTGACAGAAATCTGATCTCTTTGGTTTTACTTTTACACAGCCTCTGTACTCTGGGTTTCTTTTGTCTTTTTTCCTTTGCCCCCAGTGATTTTTTTTTATGGATTTTGTCTTATTTTTGTATTTGGCCAGTCAGTTTCACTTTTCCAATTTTCTGTTCCTCTTCTTGGTATATTTTCTTCCTTCTAATCTGTCTTCATCACCTCTTACCATGGCTAACTGTTACTTACTTCGACAACTGCTCTGCTTGTTTGCATTCTTATTTCTGTATCTTTGTTTTTTCCTGTTGGCTCTTACTTCCCAGATGAGGCTGAAGCACAGGAGGACTGCATGACTTTTTTGCTTGCATATAGCAATGTTATGAATTAAAAAAGATGAACATTGCCAAAATTCCATGCATGGGACCATACTGGTTTTGAACAGTCAATTAGTTTTGATCAGTGGGTTTGGATCTAAATGAAATCAACAAATTCTCTAATACTGTACTCTGAGACAAAGATGTAAATGAACTTATAATTTTGTTAGAGTGGTCAGTTTGCCTCTTTATGTGGATATTTTGATGTGCTGTAGATACTAGTTGAATTAGGCATTTTTTCTTATAAAGATTTCATCTGACCAATGATTTAGAAAACAATTTAAAACAACCTGGAGAAAAATAGTTTAGCAGTCCTAAGGATGCTTGTGAAAACGTTGATTCATTCAGCTTTTAAAGATTGCTTTCTGATCTTTCTGTCGCTTTTTTCCTTACTCTCATCTTTTAAGTGCAAATTCACAACTATATCTCTACTATTGTAGATGAACTTGAAATGCTGTCTGAAGCTAGAGCTCGTTTGGCTAACACACAGGGAAAGAAGGCCAAAAGAAAAGCGAGAGAGAAGCAGCTGGAAGAAGCTAGGTAAGCTCGTGCTTAGTTTCATATCTGGGACTGCTTTTGTTGACCCAAGGGCATTTACAATGCTTAAAGTCAGGCACAGCTTCGAATCAGACTTTTTGATGGTCGTAGGGTGATTCTCCCCCTCTGCTCTGTGCTTGTGAGACCCCACCTGCAGTCCTGTGTCCAGTTCTGGAGTCCTCAACATAGAAAGGACATGGNTATGACAAGCTTAATTTTTGTTGTTTAAATACGTGCAGCCCTATCTCAGCAGCAGCTGATTAAAATACTACCAGATCTTAGGATACAGTAGCCACCTGTAGGTGTGAGCTTTAAGTCATCACATAGTGTTGCTTTTTCTTAGACGACTTGCTGCTCTCCAGAAAAGACGAGAACTTCGGGCTGCTGGAATTGAGATCCAGAAGAAAAGAAAAAAGAAGAGAGGTGTGGATTACAATGCAGAAATTCCATTTGAAAAGAAGCCTGCCCCTGGTTTTTATGATACATCAGAGGAAAACTACCAATCCCTGGATGCAGATTTCAGGAAGCTACGTCAGCAAGATCTGGATGGAGAATTAAGATCGTAAGTGTATGTTATACTAAGGAGGGAGCGGTGTATTTGGAAAAAAAAAATCCGACACATTTATGTATGGCTGGAAATGTATGATAAAATATACTATAAATAATATAAATAGATATTATAATGTAACGTGGGCAGGAATTACATTTTCCATGGGACAGATAGCAGTGCAGGTTGTTTCTGCCTTTTCAGTCTCCTGTATATAGTTTTATCTTTCTATAAAGTCTAATTGAACACTTTTTCCATGAGAATCAAGTTTCTTGGGCACATTCTGACTCTTTAAATAGAAATCTTAAGTTTTTTGAGGATCATTTTCTTTTATCACTAGATTTGTTTATGTATTTGTAGACCTTTCTCCAAGTCATAACGTTATTAAGATTGCTTACAGGAGTAGACTTCACTTGTAGTATTTTTTGGTGGAATTGTTCTTAAGCAGAATCTCCTTCAGTGCTTGATTTCTCCCTCTTCACCCTCCCAAAACAATGTGCAGTTGAGAAATTACATGTCCATCTTTGTAACCAAGAGTGTGCCACGTATCTCATTGTACAGTTTTATTTCCCACTACTTCTACCAGCTGCTTTTTACTGAGAGGCTGGGTCCAGTCTTCATATGATCTGGTTTATTAGCTTGGTATCTAATGAATTCTTAGTGTATGCTTCTTGGTTCAGAGGGTCTGGCAGGAGCTTCAAACTGCCATGGATTACTAAATTACGTTTCAGGGGTTGACTTCATTGCTGTTTGAAGAAAATACCATTTTCACTAAATCCTGAAGAGGACTTGGTTCCCATACCCCATAGAAAATGTTGGTCTTCCCTTAGCAACACCTGGAGGAAAAGGGACCGTTCACATCCTCTGATCCTTACTGTCTCAATTCTGGGACTGACATTTTTTTCTTACTCCAGTGACCCTGCTGATTGGAGCTGAAGCAGCCACCTGTTCCCTAATTCTGGACTTTACAGGCGTTACACAGCCTTGTTCTAGGTTCTGCTGCAAGATCTGCGGATCATTTGTAATCACTTCCACACCACAAGGTGGTTCACTCTTCCTGCAACATGTTTTATTTCAGCCTACAATTTTAGATTAGGATACAGGCTTTCTCTTTGCTTGTTTGTTTACTCTGTAGCTGTTCTGTATGTTCTAAACTGATTCTCTTACCCATAATGACAGTGAAAGAGAGGGAAGAGAGCGCAAAAAGGACAAACAACATATGAAACGCAAAAAAGAGTCAGACTTGCCCTCAGCTATTCTGCAGACCAGTGGAGTATCAGAATTTACCAAAAAAAGGAGTAAACTAGTGCTTCCAGCTCCTCAGGTAAGCTGTTTGCTGATTAATAAATGACTTACCAATCAATGATTTCTGTTCTATCAAGTGAATCTCATGGTTGTATTTTGTCTTCTTACACCTTGGAATTTTCTCTTTTAAAGATCTCTGATATAGAACTCGAAGAAGTTGTAAAAGTCGGCCAGGCAAGTGAGATTGCACGCCAGACTGCTGAGGAATCTGGAATTACAAACTCAGCTTCCAGCACTCTTCTGTCTGAATATAGTGTGACCAACAACAGCATAGCACTGAGGACTCCCAAAACTCCAGCAGCACAAGATAGGATCCTGCAGGTAGAGTATGAGCTTCTAGTTCTCATGCAGTAGATGGCTGAATAGAAGGTGTAAGCACCATAGAAACCTTCCTTAGATAACGTGCAGTAATGGGATTTGAACTGATACATGATCTCCAGGACACACTGACAGGCATAGAAGCAGATCCACTTCTGTCTGATCAGTTGTCACCATATCTGAAAACACTATGGTAGTTTTTGGGTTTTTTGTATCATGTATTACATGCAAGTTTTATCAACCATTCTTATGATTTCTTACATAATTTTCTCTTGTCTTGGGTACTTCTCAGCGCTGAAGGTGTATACGGTCTTCTTGTCCTTAAAACAATGTCTGTTACTGTTTTCTACTCTAGTTTTGCTATTCGACTTAAATTAACAAGAAGTAATTAACTGCAACAACACAAGAATATTTTCTTAGCATTTTAGTGGCTTAAAACCACTTAAGGCAAAGGTTGTCTGAAACTACCTTTGCAGCCTCTGAATTATATTCACGTTGTGCTGATTGTGAGTGTCGGGGTTCTTTCAAAAACTGGTAGCGTTGGGTGATGTTTTGTTGAGTGTGGAGAAATGCCTAAATTAAATCAGTGCAGCTAGTGTGCAAAACAAACAAATAAAAGACCCCCAAACCCAAAAAAGTAACCCCTGTGTTGATAACGAGCTGTATTTCAACAGTTTCATGACGGGAGAAAAGGGAAAGTTCCTGACTCCACAGATCATGACCCATTTCTGTGCAGTGTTTGGAGGAATGGTCAGGTGCACTTGGAAATGGAGTGCTCTGACATCCTGTATATCACAGTATTGCTCATTTACATAGTTCTGTAAATAGATTAGTAGTATTCTCTGAAGGTAATTGCTATATGCAGTAGTTTCTTTGTCTCAGGGCCTTAATTCTTCATTGTGAAAAGGGGGAAAAAAATAAATAGGAAGATATTCATAAAAGTCCCAGTTGAGTCATGGACAAAAAATCTGAATGGTGGCCACCTCTTCTGGAATATTCCCTCTAAAGTTCAATTTGGATAGACTTCACTGGTGTTGGATTTCAGCGTGTTAATGTGCTGTTCCATCTGAAAATCAGGATCCTTAGGATGACTTTAGTATTTGGTCACTAATAAACTTTGCAGATTTGTGGAGTCTGGCAAACTGACGGAAGTTGAAACCTTAAGTAATGCGCACATTTTTGCGATTCCAATTTATAATGTAGTACTGAAAATGAAGATTAAAATCCCTTTTGGTGGAACAGTAGGGTTTATAAGTACCAGTGTAGGTAAGTTAAGAAGCATTAAATGTTTTCCACAAACTGATGTTTAAATAACTCTTCAGCTCTTAGTGCTACTGAATCTGTTAATCATGCATAATCAAGTGTGACTCTGAGAGTGTTAGTGATGCACTGTGTGTGTTGTCTGTTCTACAGGAAGCACAGAACTTGATGGCTCTCACTAATGTGGATACCCCCCTGAAAGGAGGTCTTAACACTCCCTTGCATGAAAGTGATTTTTCGGGGGTAACACCTCAGAAGCAGGTTGTTCAGACTCCAAATACTGTGCTTTCCACACCCTTCAGGTAAAGCAGACTCTGTTTCTAGTGGGTGCTTGGCTCAGCATGTGTCTAGTGAAGGTGGGTGGAGGGAGCAGATTGTCACCTGTGAAATAGTAGGTTATCATAGAATCATAGAATGGTCAGAGTTGGAAGGGACCTTAGAGATCATCAAGTGCCAACCCCCCTGCCATGGACACCTCTCCCTAGAGCAGGTTGCTCCAAGCCCCGTCCAGTCTGGCCTTAAACACTTCCAGGGATGGGGCATCAACAACTTCCCTGGGCAACCTGTTCCAGTGCCTCACCACCCTCACAGCAAAGAACTTCTTCCTAATATCTAATCTAAATCTCCCCTCTTCCAATTTAAAACCATTACCCCTCGTCCTGTCACTACACTTCCTGACAAAGAGTCCCTCCCCAGCTCTCCTGTAGGCTCCCTTCAGATCCTGGAAGGCTGCTCTAAGGTCTCCCCAGAGCCTTCTCTTCTCCAGGCTGATGATCAGTTATGATCAGTTCTTTGCAACAACTTGTAGCTCACTTTTATTTCAAGCCCTTGTACAACTTTCTCCTTCTCTGTGTCTTTCATGAGCTCGGCCACATCATCTTCATCTATATTCGTACAGCGTACTGCTTACTGGAGTTTTGGTCCAAAATGAGGTCTTCTGTGGTCTGGAGCAATATAAATTATACTGAAGTAATAGAGGAGTATAAATAGTAAGAAGGAGTGTCATTCTGCATGTGGATCCTAGCCCTTCCAAAGTACTGCCTCGGAGCCCAAGGTGTGGGAGGTCCCTCAGCCAAACCCACACTGAATTTTTGAAAAGCTGGAGTAAATATTTTATAAGCCATATATATCCAAAATGAAATATTTCTTATATTGCCAATCTAAATAGTATGGAATTGCTGGTTTAACTCTTACAGTGGGTCCTGAATAAATATATATCCCACAAATGGCAAATACCATACAGCTAAAAAATATTACACTTGGTACATTTCGTCTGTCAGTTTTTTTTCCAACTTAGGTTCTAATTTTACTTGTATCATGCTAGTAAGAAAAGTGGAGAATGAAATAAAAAGGACCTTTATGGCAGCTTTTCAAAAGTAGCTTTATTTTGTTGTTTAAAAGCTGTGTGCAAAAGTTCTGCTCATTTAATTGGATTTACATAAATGAATCCTTTTCTGGAGATCTACTGGCGTCAGTGCGGTGCAGAATGAATGTAGAATTTGGCCTGGAGTGATCTGGCTGTTCCTTGGGGTTATTTTATATTAAAAAACGTAAAGACATACTATTTCTGTTGTTTGTTTGGGGTTGTTTGTAGTGTTTTTTTAGCTTCTGAAGTTTGGATTTGCACATGTAAACATGGTACCTATGTATCAGCTTGGCTTACAGAAACGCTGTAACAGTGTGAAAATCCAGAGAGGTAAAAAAATCCATTAAGTGGTTAAAAATAAAGGGAAGCCATAACTTTTTAAGGAGGCAGAGCAGTGAAGCAGAGCCATCATTGTATAATTTAGGCCAAAAGAGCAAATATTTAAATTAAATACACCTTTTTTTCTTATGGTGGTATGAAATTTGTATCATTTCAATGAATAATTTTTATAGAAGTTGTTGACTTGCATTAAGTTTTTTGTTTTGTTTTTTTTTCCTCATGTTTGTTACAAGTATTTTCTTAATTGGTGAAAGCAAAGAGGCATCTTCAGAGTGATTTATTCAATTGTAAGGTGGGACAGCTGTTAAACCACATGAATTCAGAGTGAATGACTTGCCACAGGTGCTAGGGAAATCAGAGCTTGCAATTAAATCCTGATTAATGTATCCCAGAATACTGCTTGGTGACTAGATTATCTCTTCTCTCAAAGAAACAGTGGGAGTTTGTGTTGATGTAGTTCCTGAAACTTCTTTTAACATAGTGATGTGCCTAGATTTCAGCTTGGTAGGTACTTGGTTACATCTTGCCAGGTTTATACAGTTTATTTTTTGGAGTCTTGTAGTTGCATATTATGGTTTCACTGCCTCTCGAGGAAAAGATCTAGATTGTGTTTATTAACAGTATTTACATCACTTTTTGCAGCATTCAGACTTTTCCAAGTAGAGTTCTTTGGGGAAAAGGAAAAAATAATCACTGTGTCTGTACTTCCCCTAGAACACCTTCTCATGGACAGGAAGGCTTAACTCCTCGTGGTGGACTAACTCCTAAACCCGTGGCTGGTACAACCCCTGGTAGAACTCCGCTGCGTGATAAACTGAACATCAACCCAGAAGAGGGAATGGCAGATTACAGTGACCCGTCTTATGCAAAACAAATGGTAAGAGGTACTTAAGAAATAGATGTCAGCATTCTATTAATTTTTAGGATTTTTACTTCTTTTCTCCTGAACTGAGTTTTATCTTATAGCAAGTGTTACTTCTGCACTTGTCTACAGGTCTGTGCTCATCACCTGATAAAATCAAATCTTTATTTGAAAGAACAGAAATCTTACCACTTAAAAGTGTACTTAGTAAAAGCATTTTACAGCTATTTGTCAAAGAAGACATAGTTAAGTTTCAGTCCTACTTGAAGAATCTTTGAAGCTGAGAGGGAAATATACCTCAAGCAAAGATTAATTTTTCTTGTCATGCTATGCAGCCTTCAAATCCTTCATCACCTTGGCTTCCTGATTTACCTACAGGACCTTTTCATCAGCCTGTCCTGTTGACAACATTGAGTTAAAGGAGTTTAATTTCTGCCATTAGGAGAACTTGGTTTTGAGATGTCCAGTAATCTGAGTCCCATCCAGGTTCTTTCATCACCTCTGACAACAGATGTTTCCATTCTTGGAGATTCAGACAGATGTACTCTGGCAATTAGACACGGTATAAAAGGGCATATACCTAATAGGTAGCACCTTGGGAACTCCTTTCATGTGGCTGATTCTGCAGCCTTAACTGTGACTTTGAACATCTCCCACCAGAGCTATTGATGTTTCTCTTTTTGAGCTGGCTAATGATAGCCAGCTCCAAGTTTCTGGCATGATGTTCTTGCAAGAATAACTCTTCAAGTTCAGAATTTCAGGTTTCCCCTTAGGTCGAAGGACAAGTTTTATTTGATGTCCTTACTCTTACTTTGGTTCTGTCTTAGCCTTTTTATAGAAGGAAGGCTGAGGCTTCAGTTTCCTGATGATTTCCCTGAGTTTGAGATCTGGTGCTTTTTGTCTCATTTTTGTACTGTGCCACAGTCCCCAGATTTGGGAACAACTGCAAGGAAAAAAGTTCTGTTTAGGCTTACAACTACCCCTGTGTCCATCGTTATTTTCAGTTTCTTGGAAGGTGGTTATGTGAATCTGCTGTTGTACAGGAGCTACTGGGAGGCAAAGGTGCTGTCCTGTTGTTTTATTTGAGTATTTCAGCCTGATGAAGATTAGCTGTCTTTAAGAAACCCTTGCATTTGATGTTTGGCATCAGAGAGTTTGTGTGTTTAATAATCCATAAACTCTGGGGTCTGTAGGCCAGCCTGGATTAGCCCTTATGTCAGACTTCAAAGATTTTGTTTCTTTTGGCTTTGTAACAGACTAAAATTGCCAGATGATACTAGTTGTGGATTGTTTTTATCTGCTGAATGGAATTTGATGGTATCAGAAGCATTATATCGTGGTGGTGTTTCAACAGGAGAGAGAGTCTCGTGAGCACCTGCGCCTCGGACTCATGGCCCTTCCTGCTCCAAAGAATGACTTTGAGATTGTTTTACCTGAAAATGCAGAAAAGGAACTTGAGGAACATGAAGTTGATGAAACATTTGTAGAAGATACTGCTGATATAGACGCCCGCAAGCAGGTGAGTGTGCCTGTGATGCAGGTAGTGCCTTTGGTTTAAGATAAAATACTATCTTTGTGTGGTTTCTATAGTTTCATGCAAGTTTAGTGGAAGTGGTACAGCTTCCACAGAATAACAAAACATACCTGTTTTCTGAGATCCTGTCAGAGGCTAAATCAGTTTTCCCTCTGAATCCTTTTCATAATTTTCTTAATTGGGCATTTTCTATGATGAAGCCTAAGAGTATATATGTCCTACCTTCTACCCAAGAAGATAAAAAAACTTTGAAAAGCATTTTTATGCAGAGACACATGCTTGATTTTTGAACACCTGAGGATTGTGCTGTTGGGTGGTTGGTTTTTTTCAGTTTCAGGTTATTCACTCAAGGTTAAAAGCTACTGTTTGTGAAACATGACAGATATATATAAATTCAGGCAGGCTGGTAGCACACAGATGGGAATCTGCCATGCAGTGAATTAATCCCTTTTGTATGGTTTGTATCACTGGATTACCCAGACAGCCAAGTTGTGAACGGGTCCCTGCTTGGTTTGGTTTGGTTTTGAATCAAGAAAGGCTGGGTAAAACGTTCGCTTAAATTCTGCTGCCTAAGTAGCTGTAACTGGTAATTAGAGACATTTGAAATTTTTGTTGATAGTAACAGCCTGTTTTCATAGAATCATAGAATGGTTAGAGTTGGAAGGGACCTTAAAGATCATCCAGTTCCACCCCCCCTGCCATGGGCAGGGACACCTCTCCCTAGAGCAGGTTGCTCAAAGCCCCATCCAGCCTGGCCTTAAACACTTCCAGGGATGGGGCATCAACAACTTCCCTGGGCAACCTGTTCCAGTGCCTCACCACCCTCGCAGTAAAGAACTTCTTCCTAATATCTAATCTAAATCTCCCCTCTTCCAACTTAAAACTGTTACCCCTTTTCCTGTCACTAGACTTCCTGACAAAGAGTCCCTCTCCAGCTCTCCTGGAGCTCCCTTCAGATCCCGGAAGGCTGCTATCAGGTCTCCCTGAAGCCTTCTCTTCTCCAGGCTGAACAGCCCCAGCTCCCTCAGCCTGTCCTCATAGGAGAGGTGCTCCATCCCTCTACATCCCTTCCACATACTGTTTATCCGAATTGTTGTCGTGCAAATCTGTTTTTGTTCTATACCTTCATATAAACATTTTTTTAATTCAGAGGGGTTTTTACCAACTGTGTCTTGACAAGTGAACAAAATATTAAAAAAAAAATCCTATGTTTTGATATCTAATATTATAAGCATTTCCCAGAATTTGATTCCTAGCATGTCCAATTTAGGGAGGAACATATTATGTACATATATATATGGATATCGCGTGCGTTCACACACACTAATAAAAATTCTGCATAAATAAAAATAATTTATTTGTGTAGAAACAGAAAAGAATGTGAGTTGTAATACCATGTGAGAGAATAGCATCCTGCCTTCCAAACAAAGGCATGACATGGTTCGGATTAGAACATGAAAGATCTTGGTCATCATTCTTGAGGTTTTTGACAGTGCTGCCTTTTTGTGTTATTTATTGCCTGAAAGTGGAATGTAAAGAAAAATCTCCTGTTTTTGTACTTTCACAAGTATTGTTTTAGTGAAGTAGTTACTTTTGTGTCACAGGAGAGTATAAACTGAGTCCTGGCTGCAAATGTAAGAGTCTGCCTTTTCCTGGTGGATTTCTTGTCTGAAGAGTTAGGGCAGACATCAGACTTGATGTGGAGAAATTTGTAAAGAGCAAAGTCTGCTGGGGTCGAGGGTCAGTGAGAATTTGATGGCTGGAAGTAACTTTTTAGAATCTCTTTTGGAGTTGGCTGTGCTCTCTAGAGGCAGTAAATTGCAATGGCATCATGTGGAGAGTAATTGTTTGGCTTGTTTGGCTCTGGCTTCATAGCATGAAGTCTTCATACAATAAAGAAACTTTGCTGCAGTAATCATTCAGGTTTTACATCATAGTTGTAGAGAGCATCTGACTGTATTACAGTAGTTGAAATAACACTCTGCTTGTTTGTCTAGGCTCTCCGAGATGCAGAGCGTGCAAAGGAACTGAAGAGAATGCACAAAGCTGTTCAGAAGAATCTACCACGGCCCTCAGAAGTAAGTGGAAACAAAATTAGCTTCTAAGGAAAGAAATGGAAATAAAAAATTTAACCATTATAGGAAAAAAAATGCAATCTAGGTAGACCATGAAAGAATTAAATCTTTATTTGAGGATGTTGATTTCAGTGTTTTGGGAAACTTTCACAGGGCGATTATCGTAAAGTATTTCGTATTCACAAAGGAAAAGCTGTTGGGTATTTGGGTTGCTGTATGTGTGTCACATCACAGGGGATTTTGGCACCTGTTCTTCATGGTTTAGCCAATATATAAAATTCATATTTGGGTGGAGGTGTATGAATTTAATGTGATCTTTGTTTTATATGATGTTTATGAACTTTTTTTTTTATTCCTGGGCAGGTTAACGAAACAATACTGAGACCCTTAAATGTGGAACCGCCTCTAACGGACTTGCAGAAAAGTGAAGAGCTAATAAAGAAAGAGATGATTACTATGCTTCATTTTGATCTTTTACACCATCCCTATGGAGAACAGTTTAGTGGTAAGAAGGGGAAAGGCCCAGGATTTGGAAGCAACAATGCAGAACATATGGCTTACCTGGAACAAAATCCTTACGAGAAGTTCTCCAAAGAGGATCTGAAGAAGGTAAGGGTTGTATGGCCTAATTAGCAGTGACTTAATGTCTCCTCATGTCGTGGTCCTGTGATATTGCAAAAGAAAAAAGATGGATTCAGGCCTACACGGAATTTGGTTGGGAGATCTCCAGAGGGTTGTATGAAGAGCTCTAAGAATAATTCTCTGTTCTGTGAGCTAGTGTTAGTCTAGGCACTCAGCAGAATGATGAGGATGCTGTATTTGTCTAGAGATGTTGTCTCTGGGTACAGTTTTGAATGTGTTGTGATTGCTTATCATTTTAAGTAAGGGTAGGAGCTGTAATATCACAACAGTTAGCAAATTCAGCTTTGCTGTTTCTGGAAATTGATGTTAAGTCATTGAGACATTAAGTAGGTGTGATACCCACCTTCTGCTGCCTGTGTAGTTGGTTAATCCACAATTACTAAGCTTTTTATTTTTCGTGGTAGTGCAAGCTAAATAGGACAGTGGTAGCCAGTTTGTAACATGGAACAGCAAATCAAGTTGTTAAATTATACTTGTCAAGCTTGATCCAACAGAGCTGTGCTAGTGTGGACCCTGCTGGCTTATGGCAACTGATCTTAAGGCCTACCTGGTTAAAAAGCACTGAATAGGCAGAATTGGTTGTTGCTGGCTGAAACATGTGGGCTGTCTGGGCACTCGATCCTGTTTTGCATTGTAATCCCAAGTTAAACAGCAACCCTGTACCCAGGGTTCCGGTTGGGGTTGTTCATTTATTTAAAAGGAGCTACAGATGCTGCCTTTTGCTGCCAAGTGACAGAGAGACAGTTCAGACACACGGTGCTGTGGTTGGCTCTTTCCCAGAGTTTCACCTGTGAAGTCGTGCCAGTAACCTTTGACCAAATGCTTACAGGCATAAAAATGAGTGAAAAAGGACACAAAATCATGTGCCACTAAGTCATGTGTTTTATGCAGACTCCTGCTATCTGAAACTTGGGTTCTGACAATAGCTGTGATACCTCTACACCCAAATCCCATGTCACTTTAAAGCAACTCTAAAGATATACAGACAGATTTTAAATCTGTCTCCTCAACCATATCAGACCAATGAATCAAGTGCCTAAAATGAGAAACACTGAACAGTATGTACTTCCAATTTGCTGTTAAATGAAAAATTATACTTGGAGATTTCTAAGCAGGAGAATTTAAAGATGGAAAATATGGTTAGATCATGAATTTCACTGCTCTGCCAGTGTCAGAGTGTTCTCTTAGGAACACCCTCTTGAGTGCTTTCTCTTGCTTGTTTTCAAATGCAATGAGAATTGGGGTTTCTGTCGTTTCCCTTGGAGACTGTTGCACAGTTCACTAGCTTTTGTCTGGAAACTTCCTTCAGAGTCTTTGGAAGTTTTTTTCCGAACTGATGGGCAGATGTTTGCATCCTTGCTCCTGCTTGCTTTCTAACGTTCTGTGTAATATTCCCTCTTTGTCTAAAACCAAATTTAAACCAGGAAGTTTTCCTATGTCTGCACACTCATCGGAGGCTTGTTTATTTTGCTTATTTCTTCATTTGTTTTTAGAACATCTTCCTACTAAAATCCCTTAATAAAATGCTCCTTGCTTTTCCTGATGTGTAGTGCTCTTTTGGGAAGGATTAGCAGTGGTGCTGAGCACAGTGTGCCAAGCTCTTAAAGCTGGGGAACTGTTTTGGTGCCACAACTAAATAGCCTTAAGTAGTTCCTCACTGTGTACAAATAGAGGCTAATTGAAAGTGAACCTGTGTGAGATTTAGCTTTGTTAGCTGTGGTTAGAGTACTACTATTTTATCTGTCTTGACCATAAATAATTAAAAATAATTAATTTTCCTTTCTCTGGTATCCCTGGAATCATCTCATCTAGTGATACCTGAATTGTTTCCTGGGCAATATACTTTCATACAACATAGGTCTGCTTGTAGTGAAACGTCTGCTGCTGGTAGAAAAATCTGTGGTGCACATATAAATCCTGTTGAAAGGAAAGACTTACATATATACTTAGAATCACCAGGTCAGCAAGATGCTTTAGGGGTTTTTTCACAAATAAATTCGGAAGGTCCTGGGTTCCTGTGTAGTTGAGTGGGCCAGGGTAGTAAGAGTTGTGAGAACATGAATCTTTTCAGTTTGCTGTAAGTTACTTTGTAAACTAGGCTGGAAACAGCAGAATTCTCCTACCTGGCTAAGTCCTTCTCTAACAGCAGAATGTTTGTTAGTTAAAGTCAGAGCAGTATTTCCTGCAATGGAACTTTCAGAGCTCACCCGTTAATATTTAGAGTTGACTTTCCAGGTTGTGTGGAGAAGGGCAAGCAAAAGGAAATGAAAAGTGATTTTTGTTTCACAGAACAGCTGCTTCTGTCTGTACAGTTCTCCCTCCCCTTGAGATCCTTGCTTTTATCTCTTTTCTTGTGCAGCAAGATGAAGTATCTAGCTGTGCCACAGCTTTCATTAGCTACAGCAGAGTGATGTCAAGTTTGGCCAAATTATATAAAATGAGAGATAGTTGCGCTGTGAATAGCCTTCTAGCCTGGGTTTCATTTATAATCCACAGCATCTGTGTTAGATTTCATAGTTAGCTTAACCTGATGGTGAGCTTTTAGTATGAAAAGAGAAACTGCCCCCATGAATTGCACACTGAAGGATTGAAAACAAGAGGAATTTTCTTGTATCCTGGGGATTGTAACTGCAATTTCTTTCTTATCATTTCCAACAGGCACAAGATCTGCTGGCACAAGAGATGGAAGTGGTAAAGCAAGGAATGGGGCATGGAGAGCTCTCAAGTGAAGCTTATAACCAGGTGTGGGAAGAATGTTACAGCCAAGTGTTATACCTGCCTGGACAGAGCCGCTACACAAGAGCTAATTTGGCCAGCAAAAAAGACAGGATAGAGTCACTGGAAAAGAGACTTGAGGTTAGTGTTGCTTTTTTCTGCTTTTTGTATCCACATGTTGGGGTTTTTTTTTATTTTCTCCCTGAGTGTCTTGTTTCTTTTTTTCTGTGTAAGAGTTACAGGTTACTTTATTAATCATACAGGTCTTTTGGTGGGATTCCTTTGAAAAGGTTGTTGAGGAGCTCTCCTAGAGAGCTCATACATGTTCTTCATGTGTTTAAATCACCTTCTGTCATGCTCTTCCTTTTATTAAAATATCCCTGGCCTATTCCCCCACATGGTTTCTCTTCACACTATTAGCTCTAATACCGTTCATCTCACCTGCTTTATTCTCGGCTGGAAAGAAAGTCAGGTTCTGCTCTCTCTTAACTCTAGGTTTGGTTTTTTTTGCTGTTTTCTAAATCTCTGCTATTAGCAGATCAAATACCTGATCTTTTTAGTTTTGCATTTTGTCCCTGATAGTGATCAGTATGAGATACTTCAGAGAAAGATGCTTAAAAACAACATCTCTGTCCCAAAACTCCTCTGAAGTTCATGTTCCAAGTGAAGATTCGATGTCTGGTAGCCCTGAATTCTTGCTAGACTGATATCCTCTGCCACTTCCAGTGGTTCCTTCCAAAAAAGAGACCAATGGATGTTTGTGATCCTGTTCTACTTCGTCAGGAAGTGCTGCACGGAGTTTGAGCACTGTGGCAGGGCACTGGTATTGAGGGGCCAAGAACTGAAACTACATCTCTTTCTGCTGTGTTCTAAAGTGCAGTGTTCTCCAGTGTCAACATGTTTGGTTTATGCAAAATGCAACAGTCAGAGGCCTTAACGAGGCGTTAAGATTTGGTAGGATGTCTGGGATGGAGGGAGTTGTGTGTGGAGAGGAAATTGTTTGAGGTATGGTGCACTAAGTAGAAGAAAGCAGTTCAAACCCCTTGACACTGATTTCCCTTGCTGTGTCCCCTCTCTGGAGTTCCACCCAGACACTCCACACAAAACACAAAAATATAAAGCTTTCATCATAAAAAATAAGCTGGTTTTAAATGGTTTCTCCCCACAGAACATGTGTTTGTTCAGACTTGCAGTAGGTCAGTAGCTGCTTTCCAAAATACCATTTTAGCCTAAAAATCTCTCTAAATTATGCGTGAGATTATTTTTTTCCATGGTAAAAGGAAACTTTTTTTTGAAGTTCTCCTGTATTTAACATCAACATAGCTACTGTTGCTAGAAGTAAACCTCCTCAAACAGCTACCACCGCAGAATAACATCAGAAGGGGGCCAGAAAGGCTGAATTTTCGCTTGATTCACGCACGTGAATGTGTGTTTTGTAAAGTCTGTCGGTTGAGAACTTCGCCCAGGTACACACTCCAGGGTTGTTTGTCAACCAGTGGGGGCCAGGAGCAGTTCACCTGCACGTAGCCCAGTAGCCAAGGGGTTTAGCATCAATAACCACAGCGCTTGTTGTGTGGCTCCTCACCCAGCAGAGAGCACCATTGCCCTGCCCAAGGCTGCCCTGCTGGTTGACATACTCCTGCCTGCTCTGTTCTACTCTACTCTTTTATTTTCACCAAAAAAAAAATATCATAGTATGTGAGCAGAGCAGCAGCCAGCTTGCATGGCAGCAGGGGCTGTGCTGGCCCCCCCACCAACAATCCCAGGGCTGGACCTAATTTGTGTACAAACGCTTTTGAAATTTAAATGTCTTACTCCCCAGAACTACATTAGAAGCGCGTAGTTATTAACGTTGCAAAGTCAAACAGTCAAAGTTAGGGAATGCACAAACAGCCTTGCTCTGGCAGCCTTAATTTGCCTATGGATATGCATTGTGAGACAGTCTTTAATTTCGTGATTACAGCCTAGTTTTTCCGCAGACTCGTTTACAGCGCAGGGTGGATGGTACTGGCATAATGAGCAGCTATTGAATATTTTGTTTTCTCTTTATTGTTTGGCCTGTGGCCCTATGCCTTTAAGCTCCGTGCTATTTCTGCACTCTAAATTGGTTAGTTCTGTGTGGGCTTTCTTGTGCTTTTGGTTTCTCGTCATCTCCCCCCGATATTTGAATGAGTGGTTGGTGGTGGGATGCTTGTTAACAATATTGAAGCAAAGAAGGTAATGTCAAGTCGTCTGCTTGTCAAACTCCTGTTGCACTTGTTCAGAGAATCATAGAATGGCCTGGATTGGAAAGGGCCTTTCAGATCATCTCATCCAACTACAAGCCTACACTGACAGAAACCACCACTGAACCATATCCCTAAGCACTATGTCTACCCATCTTTTAAACACCTTCGGGGATGGTGACTCCACCACTTCCCTGGGCAGCTTGTTCCAATGTTTAATAACCCTTTTAGTACGGAAATCTTTCCCAATACCCATCCCAAACCTCTCCTGGTGTAACTTCAAGCCATTTCTTCTTGTCCTGTCGCCTTTCACTTGGGAGAAGAGACCGACCCCTGCTGGCTACAACCTCCTTTCAGGGAGTTGTAGAGAGCGAGAAGGTCTCCCCTCAGCCTCCTCCAGGGTGAACAGCTCTAGTTCCCTCAGCTGCTTCTCAGAAGACTTGTGCTCCAGACCCTTCACCAGCTTCGTTGTCCTTCTCTGGGCACACTCCAGCACCTCAATGTCTTTCTTGCAGCGAGGGGCCCAAAACTGGACACAGCACTTGGTAGTGGTGGGACCTCCCCAGTGCCAAGTACAGGGGGAAGATCCCTTCCCTAGTTTGTTCTCTTAAGTGCCCATTGCTTTGTAGTCACAAGATGAGGAAACAAAATACAAATAAGAGGTCTTGCCAAGAAAGAAAGAGGTTTTCATGTGCTACCAATAATGCATGGGACACCACGGAAGACTGTTAACAAAACCCAGCAAGCTGTGTCTGCAATCTGTTGTGGCATTCCACGTCCATCCTATGTAGCTTGCATCTCCGTGGATGAGCTGGGAGGTTGGAACGCTGCTCGACATGGCGAATGACCTCTCCTCACCTCTCCTATGAGAGGTGGAACTGTTCAGCCTGGAGAAGAGAAGCCTCCGGGGAGATGTGATAGTAGCCTTCCAGTATCTGAAGGGAGCTCCAGGAGAGNTGTTCTGTTCAAAATACCACCTCACCCCAGTTCCAGCAGCAGCCCAGGGCCGGCGGGGCTCGCTGTGCCCCACAGCTGCAGGTGCAGCGCAAATTCTCTCCGCTGCCTGTCACAGCCCGGGGTTTGTTGAGTGCAGGTGGACTCTGCAAAGTTAAATTTGAGCTGAAAATCTCTCCCAAGTGTGTGCAAAATGCAGTTTAGTGCAGCTCGGGTGCCTGACCTATTTAAAAAGTCCTAAAAGAAGATATACAGTTTTCTAAGTACAGGTCACCAGTAGAATCAGTTTTAAAATAATAAATAAAAAGCATGGCAGTTTAATGAACAAACGACTGTACAATGAAGAAAGCACACTACTTTTTTGGGTTTTTTTTTTTCCCCTAACCTGTTCTCAGCAATGGCAAAACCCACCTTCATTTTAATGTTTTCCCAAGGAAAATTGTCTGAAAGCAATATCACTTGAAATAGATATTTTAATGGGAAGTATCAGACATCCTTAATGAAAAGCAGGGATATTAGCTCAGCTTTCAATACCCCAAGATACTTGCTTTTACTCTTAACTTCCTTTGAAAGAACAGAAACGAAAATCAAGTCTGCCAGCAGCAGAAACTGATGTTGGTCAGCTTTAGAGGCTGCTTCTTCTCCTTCATACTTCACTAAGGTCATTAGGAAAAAAAATAAAATAAATGAGAGTTTAGTAATAGTTGCTGGAGACAGCTGCATGTCGGGTAGTCACTGTTTAATACTTCCACGTGGGACTGCTAACACCCTGCAGATTCCCGTGCAAAAAAAAAGGAAAGCAACTATTTCTGGTGCTTGTCTTCATTGCTTGGAGATTTCTGGGTGGATTGATGGCGTGGACAAACCCTCGTCTTTTCTCTAATTGGCCTGTTTTCACTGCCCGAGTGATTTAGTGGTGGCAGCCTTGTATATGTTGACATGACATTTATCTTTCTGAAATTGATGGTGATATCACAAACAGATTTGTGCTGTTATTGATGAATTTGAGGAGGCAAAGTGGAGTAGTTGTGGAGAGCTTCTGTTTGGCTAGATATCCTGTCCAGGCATCAGCAGCAGTAATGCAATAGTTTTAATACTGGAATGTACTGCTATGTATTAATAATACTTTTCACTTCTCCTTTCTTTTGAGGGTTTTGGAATCTTTGAGTGTGTTATTTAATGTGGCTTAAGAGCGTTACAACATTAGCATGTGGACTTTTTTTGTGTTATGGATGGGGAGTTTCAGGCTGATGCAAGTGAATCCTTGTAACTTCACTCTTTGTCTGTAGTACAACTTAAATTTACTTGAACCTTGGTGGGATTTTCTGATCTTCCCAATAGTTTTTTAGAAGTCTCGTGTGTTTGTTCAAGTCTACACTGCAGAACAAGGTTTTTCAGAAATGGAACTTTCCAGGTGCTTCAGTTCTCTGTAATACTTTGTACTCCCTTCTCTTCCAAGCAATGTATTTATAAAGAAAAGCTTTCCTATCTAAGGAGTATGTTAAACTAGAGACAGTAGAGGCACCTATTTAGCAAGCCACTTGCTTCCCTTCATGGTTCATAACATAGAATCTTCCTGCCAGCATTACTTTCCCTTTGAAGACAGTTCATAATGTTGGCTTGCAGCATACAAATATTTTTTGTTCAGACTGTGGTCCTTAATGTCATAATTTCAATTGATTGCTAAATTATAAACACTATTGAAAGTCTACAGGAGAGGAAGCTCTAGTTATAGTGTATGCACAAAGCATAGTAAGTGATCTGTTCTTTTCAATATCCAAGATATTACAAAACCAAAGTGCCCAGTTTTGCTTTTGCTTGCACCCTGAGTCCTCTGAATTAATTTATATTGAAAACTAGTTGCTTAGCTGAAGTTTTATTGGTTATATGGTACAGTCTGCTGCAAGGTGTATCACTTCCTATCTTACTGGAGATTGTGTTTTATTTTCTCTATATAGTTTACTGCTTCTAAAGTTTGCACTTTCTTTTGGATTTCCAGATGTGCAATCAGTGAGAAAACACCTGGAGAAAATAAGGGAATTTATAAGAGTAGGAATAGAAAAATTACTCATAAAACTAAAATCTGGTGGAATCTCTGAGTATTCTGCTTTTGTGGACACATACTTTCATTTTTACCACTGTGTTGCCTTTGTGAAATATGTTTGTTGGGGTTTTTTTAATGTCTTTTGGAAATGTAGTTGGTACCAGAGAACATCTGAGGGTTATCAGTGTTCTTCATTGTCTGACAGATTCTGAACAGCTTGATCTGTTTATGCAAGACCACTCTTGCAGTGTCTGATCTCTGCTTAATGTATAGTTGATCATCAGAGTAAATGTATTAAGCGTAGCACTTATGGAGGGTATATACTTCTCCTGGGGAACACAGGCACATGGCAGATCCCTTAGGTATTGTCTTTATCTGTGTGTGAAAACACTTTTGCTGTTTACCAGAATGGTCGCCGTGCAGTTTGTGCTGTAGCTGGGATGTTCAAACGTTTTAGCTTGTGCCCAAAAGGGTCAGAGCTACTTATTTTTTCTTCAGCTGCCCCCTGCCATTACTTTTGACCTTGTAGCAGTGCTCTTGTAACTCTGTAGTAATCTGGATCAGTTAGTAGAATTGGCAGAAGATGAATTATTTCTAGATTAAGCAGCAGACCCCTTTCTGCACTAGGCAGTTGTTAGATCAGCTTAGCTGTAACACATCACATCTTTGCTTACTGAATTTTGGAGTATTTGTGAGATCTACAATGAAGATAACTCCTAACCTGTAACAGCGAAAGCAATAAATAAATGTTTTTGTGTTTCCAAGGGTAACTTCTGTTTACAGTAAGAAAAAAATATGCCAAAGATAAACAGATTTAGCTAGAAATCTTGTGTTTTCTTTCTAGAGCAGGTGAATATTTATTGCTTGTTTTTGAGGAAGTCCCCTGAGTTCAGATTTGATACAACTTTCTTTACCCTCCTAAGTGAAACAAAGCTGCAATTGCCTCAGGCTCCCTTTGTTTCTGGTAGAGACTGAGGCACCCCTCGAGAGCAGCTTGGCCCATTTAAGAGCTCAGTTTCCCTCTCAAGTTTCCTGTTTTTCTCTTTTTATTACAGAGGCACCTAGAGCACCTCCAATCAGTGAAACAAAACTAGATCTTAATGTCTCCCTTGATTCATCTGTCACTAGAAAAAGAGTAATGCCTACCTTATGGGGCTCTGGAGTTTTGTTTGCAAAGTACTTACAGACCTATGATTGAAAATCACTATCTAAAACTGCTAAATCTTCAAGTGTGTTTGTACTACCTGGAAAGTAGTTGTCTTTTCTGTTTACAGCTTGTTGAGTTGCGCTGGAGTTTTGTACCTTTGTGTGTTAGAAGTCTGGGAAAAACCCATTCTTTACTGTACTTTATGTGAATTAAATTATTATGTCCCTGGTTTTCCCCACAAATGACATTTGCATGTAGCAGTGCCCTCTCCCCTCCCAGAAATCTTCGTCACTGTAAGTGGGAAGGAACAAAGCAGATCTAGTTTTATTCAAATATAACTCATCAACTCTTAAAGCAATGACATTTCCCACACTGCCAGTTGAACAGAGCTATACTTTTGCTGTTAAACAGTACTTTTCAGAGAAAAATGTTGCTAGTTGATTTTATGCTGGTTCTATTACTATTAACTGGCTTTGGGACCTTTGGAAGGAAGTAGATGAATGCTGGAGGCTTCTTCATGTTCATATTTCTGTGATCTTGCCTGAAATTTGTCTTCAGATTGGACCACTCTGCTAACCTTTCTTCTAAGGTCATAATCTGGGGGGAGTTGGAGATCTTTTTGTACAGTAAAAAGTCTCTTTTCTGCTTGTCCTCAGTCTGGGATGTGCCAAAACGTTGGAAATGAGCAATGAAAAAGTCTTTTAAAAATAAGCTTTTAAAAAAAGCAGTTACTTTTCGTTCAGTCACTTGCTCTTAATCTAGTGGGAGGTTTTTTCCCCTCCATGTCTAAAACCATTGATTTCCTCTGTGGTGGCTGGTGAAATCAGGTTTCACATTTGGAAAGGTAGTTCATAATGGGAATTTATGTGCTTAGAAATAAAGTTCAGCATTGACAAAGCTCTTCTTTGCACACCTTCGCTGTTGAAAATTGTGTTTGGATGGAGAAAAGTATAAAATTGATGTGGTCTTTTGCTGGCAGCTGCCTCATCTACAGACATCTTGGTCTTTTAAAGCCTGTCCTAACATGAAGCAGCATCAGAACCTGTGAATGTTAGAGCAGTGTGAGTTGCTGCTCACAGAGTAACTTGTTTCATTTATACTTGTGTAATAGTGGCTGCTGGAATAAAGCACCAGTGACTCCCACGAGCTCATTGTGGGGCTTCTGCCCTCTGTTGAGAGGGAGCCAGGCTGTTTCCTAACTTGTTTACTGCCTGAGCTTCCACAAGACTGTTAACCTCTTCTCTTGAAAAGACCAGTCCAAGAACTCTGGGTTTGCACTGAGAGTTTTTGAAGGTGATTACACTGTGCTCCCTGCAGTATTATCTCATCAGACACAGCAGTAACCAGTGTTTGCTTACAGTTAATCAAAGCTTTTAGCCTGAGGTAGTTGTCGCTGTCTGTGATCTTACTGCAATTATTTTTTTCCCCCAGAAAGTTAGAGAGTTTTCAGAAAAAACTTAGTAAAAATAGTTTATTTGTTATTCTTAAACTGTGCTTTTCTAGATGTGTTTCTACTGTGATAACTGGGTTCACTGATAGTACTGTTAACCTTAGAAGCAACTCCCAAATAAAAATACTCAAAAATGGGCTTTGATGTCATCATTTTAGATCAGGAGTGACCACTGACTTATCCAGTAACTTTCTGGATTATTCTAAATCTAGATAGTTGGATGCTGTTAACTTCTGTGGGAACACTTGCTCTAGATGTGCCCTGTGCTATCTTTATTCAACAGACCTACCAACTGATGTTAAAACACTTGGAGGCAAGTAATCATAATTTCGGAAACAGTTCACATTGCTCTTGGGTTATTGGTTTTAACTATGAGCAGAGAGAACAGCCTTCTGCAGATATCAGTAAACTGTAAGGATACATGATCTACATAACAAAGTTCAGTATAGAAGTTCATGTTGAAGCTTCCCTTTTAAATTCTCATGCAAGCTTTGAACTTTTGGTCTGATTTCAGCTGTCAAGGTGCAGTTGCATAACAACAGTGCCTTAATTTGATGGTAAACCTATGACTGAATCTTTCCATAAAAAGCTGTGTGTGATCTCAATCAATTAGTTTTAAGCCCTACTTTGTCATCTCTTGGGAATTTACATGCTCTGTCCCTTCTTGATTGTTGACTTTTACTAACTCATAGGCAAGAGAGGCTCTATGGAGAGTTTTGCCTGGTTAAACTGTAGACAGATGAAATAGTGTTTCAAGAAAAAATGGGAGAATTCTGTCCAAGAGCATGGAAAGAGAAAAATCTTTTTAAATTGAGCAATTAATGAATTTTTGTTTAAAAATGATAGCAAACTTGTAAGGGCAGATCACCTGAACATGCACAGAAGATGCCATAGTCTTAGTGGTTGTTGTCTCTGGGGTGTTTTGAGATCCTGGTGGAAGCTGTTGGATGTAACCTGGTGTGGGAGCAGAAGGTTGTCATCTCAGTCTGCATTGTCCCATTCCAGCTGCTCTGGGTGACTGAGCCGAAATGAGGCAAGTTCACAACCCCTGCTATTTAAATGAAATTCATCCAGCTCCTGCCAGCAGAACTGAGTATGGGAGGGCTGCTTGTGGGTCTGAGGTGAGGAAGGAAGTTATAGTAATGTTTGGAATAGCCCTATATAGGTTCCAAGAGTAACCTGTTCAGCCAGCGTAGCTGAAGCTGGCAGAGGATTTCTCCTCGCCAGTGAAGCAGCTTTATGATGATATGTTGATTCTCCAAGGTCACGGAACAAGTTGTTTTACTTTTGACTAGGGCTTTAGTAAGAACATGCAGCAGTTTTTCTGCCATGTTTTTTATCCATCAGGCATGACTAAGAAGATCAACTAGAAGATGAGAGAGCTTAATGCTGTTCAGGGATTACCAGGAGCTCTACATTTAATGGAAGGAAAACAGAACAGTCAGTACAGGGAAAAACAGCCCTTTGAACCAAGGAAAGGGTGTCCTCAGTAGACTTAGTGAGATGAGGAATTGTGAACATGCAGTTTTGAAGGCACTTGAGCCCTTCCTTCCTCAGGGCTGCTTTTCCTTAAATCTTTCCCAGTGGATATTTGCTCTCATAAGCAGTCTTTCCCTGTTCTTTGTTGTCCTTAGTTAAACCTTACAACTAACCTCCTATCTAAAATTTCCTTGCCAAGTTCAAATCCCTCTTCCTTTCTCAGTGGACAGACTAATTTTTCACAATGATCTTTGGGGTATTTAAATCATTCTGTTGTGTATTTCTTCATTTTCTCTGTTTTTGTTAGGTGGAGAAAAAACAAACAAAAATACTTCCTGTTTTTTTCAGCCAGTCTTGCTTTTCTAGATGATGTTTTATAAACCTCTGATTATGTCTGTTGCTCTGTTTTGGTTTCTCTTCCTTGGATCTCTAGCATAGGATTGAAAACTGAACACAACTGTGGTAGGCATGAGGGAAGGCTTTTACATGAGATTTGGGATGGAATGAGGCTCTCACACTTGTCCTAACATCATAGATCATTTTACCCCGTGTCTGTACATGCTGTTCTCGTTTTGCTATAGCTGGTACAAAAGTCAGCGGAACCAAAGCTGGCCAAGGAGCAGTGCAAAATAAATAACTAAGTGGAGAAATCTTTCACATGTCTTTACATTTTCTGCCTGGTTCAGGGGGGAAATGGTTGTCAGATTTTACTGAAATCTATTTCTTAGCTTTAAGCAAATAATGTAGGCTACTGTTTAAACACACCTCTTCATGACTGCTTGGAATTCTTAGCTTGGTATCTGAGCCTTAAAATTTTACGAAGCTTGAACTAAAATTATATGCAGTTGTTGGCATTAATGCAGTAGTCAGCAATTTTTAATAAATAGTTTTTGTTACAAAAGCTGAGACCTCTTTTTGACCTTTTCCTAGTAGGTCCTAAAATCTTGTAGTTGGGAGGGAAGAGGAAAGGTGGTGAGTGTTCACATTTCTCTCTATAAGCAGAGAAGGAAGAAAGAGCTGTTATTTCTGGGTTTAGATTTTTTTTTTCCTTTTTTTTTTCCCCTCTTACTTTTCTTTTTACAACAGTGAGGCCTATGATAATCCAAGACAGACAAGGAACTGAGTAGAAAAGCAAGGGCTGAATAGCAGTAGACAACCTAAGGAGCTCTAGTAGTTAAAATTAAGGTCCCTTCTGGCCTGGATGATTCTATGATTCTATGAAATAATAAGTCCAGTTCTCATTGTCTGAAAATTTCAAGAAATTGAAATTTCAATTGAAATTTAATTTCAATTAAATAATGAGTGTCTGATACCAAAATAAGCATTAAGATTTGAACTGACTTTGGTTTTTCTTGGAGGAAAAAAAAAAAAGCTTTATTAGATCTCATACATGAAAATAGTCCACACTTAGGGTGGGATTGATCTGTCTGACCTCAGGTAACAGTGTGGGAGCAAGTGGAGAGCACTTCACTGGGGTGCTTGACCTTGTTCTGAGCCCTGAGGCAGACAAGCTCTGGAGTTGCCAGTTTCTCTCTTGATTATGGAAGGACCTTGGGTGACAATCTCAGATGTTGATGGCTAAAGCCAAGCAAAGTGAATCCCAGTTGAAGTGTGTAAAAGTGACAGCAGCCCAGTCCTGGCACTTCTGAGGACACTTAGAGGATGCAGATAATTCAGGACTTCTGCTTGCAGTGCCCTGATCCAGTCTCTTTTTTCATGGCCTGAGTGTTTACTCTCTTATTAGAAAATTAGGTTGGTGGCAGATCTTCACTTGGGACAACAGAATAATGGAACTTTTCTAAATTATCTTTTTTAACCTGATCTAGAAAAGCGACATTCTGATTGAAACTTCATTTCACTCCAAGCTCCAGACTCAGCGTTGTCTGTAACAAGATGGGACAATTGGTCTTTGTTACAGCAGACTCCTGTTAAAGGCAAAATTCCTTTTGCCTGTGCACCCATCTATTCCATGATCTCTAAATGTCAGTGGCTCTCAACACAGGTTTTTCATCCAAGAACCAGTAATTGGAAAATAGTTCATTTACCACACAGCTGTATTTGTTGTTGCAGTAATAGCATATTATTTACCAGTGAAGACATTTAAAGCTTTCATACTTTTCCATCAGAGAGTATCCTCACAAATCCCTAATCTATTTATTTAATTTTCTCTAGATTTATATAAATATTGAAAAAGAGGCGCCTTTCTGTATGCTTAAAGCACCTTGGGCATAGCTTAAGTCTACATTGCAAACAGAATCTGAAAAGCACAGCAGTCTGCATCTCTCTCCCCAGGAGCAAACTAGACAGCTCAGAAAGTCAAATTTCTCTTTCACTCCCCCATTAACAGTTTGCTCCCCTGACCATTCGCTTTGTTTATCTCTGCACCACCTGCTAAAACTGTTTGGAATGAGTGAATAAATGGTTAGGGAGCGTTTCACAGAAACATGCAGCTGTATAATAGGGTGTACTTTAATAAAGTTGGACAGTTGAAAGGTTGGTGAAATGCCCTTTGCAGTAACTTGATGCACAAGGCTGTGATGGCTCCACTGGTCCTAGTGGTTGATGTTCTCTGTCTGAGACAAATCAGGAAGGAGTTCCTTCCCAATGGAGTTTATTTTCACTGGTGAAAGGTGTTGTCTTGGGTAAGTATAGGGTTCAAAGAAGATAAAAGCTTTGAAGAGTAGGTGGCTCAGGTTGCCCAGAGAAGCAGTGGATGCCCCATCCTTGGAGGTGTTCAAGGTCAGGCTGGATGGGGCTTGGAGCAACCTGGTCTGGTGGGAGGTGTCCCTGCCCGTGGCAGGGGGGTTGGAACTAGATGATCTTCAAGGTCCATTCCAACTCTAACCATTCTATGATTCTCTGATTTAGGAAAAAACTGCTTTGGAATGGGCTGCCCAGGGAAGTGGTTGAGGCATCATACCTGGAGATATTTAAAAAACAGGTAGATGTGGTGCTGAGGGACATGGTTTAGCCATGGTTTTTATCAGGTTAGGTTGATGGCTGGATTGGGTGATCTTAAAGGTCCTTTCCAACCTAGACAATTCTATGATTCTGTGATTTAGCCACTGTGGTTCTGAATCAGGCTTTTATATTTTAACACTTGAGAAACTTCCATGTTTTTCATCATCTCCTGCACTAATAGCTCTTTAACTGTGGCAGAAATCAAAATCTGAGAAGCTGGATTCCTTTTTGTTGAGTTTGGCGTCTTTTGCACAATGCTTTCTGAAAAAAAAAAAAAGATGTTATTTTATATTTTTTTAAAGGAAAGTAGCATTAAAAAAAAACACAACTGGGATCTTTATGTCCATGCTTAGAGATGGGAAATGCTACATCTTTGCCCAGTTTTGCTCAGTGGTGTAGTCCTGTGTTATTTGTTTAGGTTCAGGGTTAAAGATTTTTTGATGGCATCTGACATTAAAAATACTGATGGCTGTTTTATGCTTTTCCTGCTTGTTTAATTTTGCCCCACTGAATACATGTATAAAAATATGCAAAGGCTTCTGTTACCTTTGCTATTTGTAAGTGTTATATAAATATGTTTATATGAAGATGCTTGTTTATTTGCATTCTGGCAGAATATTGTAATTTGTATCAGTTGTCAATTTCTGAGTTATGTCTGGATTACGATTTTAGAGGACTGACCTTGGCCAGCTTTGGGGAAACTAAGACTTCTAAGTGCAGGGCGCACCAGTTTACTGGAGTGATGCAGGAAGGAGAGCTTCATGTCTAAAATACCGGTTGCTTTATGATTTTGATACAATATTTTAATCTCATTACTTCATCGTAACTGTTGTGTGCACTGTTGGATTGTGAATTGTGGGGTTTTGCTTCTGGCTTTTGCCACTGACCTCAGGCAGCTGATTTATTGTGGTATCTCGGTGTTTGTCTGCCAGCTAAAGATGATCTTACCTTCGTGCTGTGAGATTCACGTGGGAAAAGCCCTGGGCAAAAGCAGTGTTAACTTGAGAGGCCACCAGGGAGCTCCAGGTTTTTGGTTCCACATTGGAGGGCATGATGTTGCAACGATATAGCAATGTAGGAAAGTTGAACAGGAGATCTTATAGCTACACAATACTTTGTTTTAAGACAAAGCCATTTTCAATTATTTGCTATCTCATACTCACATGCTTACAAACACCAAGACCCATAATCATGGGACCTTTGGGGTCCCAGTGTCAGTGGGAAGGTTGAAAGGGACCTTTAATGATCA
>VXBW01006365.1:622846-655977 GCA_013400375.1 Thinocorus orbignyianus
CCCCCCCCCTTTTCATTCTTAATTTGAACTCAACCAAATCAAGATTTTAGTCTGTCATTCTTAGTAATAGCAGTGCTATCTAGGATTAAAAAAAGGGTCCTTGAAGCTACTATCAAGATAAAATATCCCACCTAATTCTAGATCACATTAAACTGGGGGTGAACTTCATCGTGGGGGCGAGGATAGAGTAGTGAATCCAATTTCCAATCTAGCAGGTCCCAGAATGTATTGTTAGCAGCAAAACCACCCCTCCAGCGCTGTATTTCACTTCCTTTTATAGCGGATGCCTTTTTGGTTAACAGCAAGGATCTGTTTTAATTTTACAGTTACCCAGTGACCACAGGACGCAGATTGTGCATCACCAGAGAATGCACCAACGTCTGCCAGCCTTCCCTTGTTCCAGCAGTAATGGGTGATGGCAGGAGCCCAGCCAAGCCCATGTGGCCACGCAAAGGGCGGTTGTGACAGTTCATTGGAAGAAACTGCTGAATCAGCCAGAAGAACAAGAGTTCATGGCCAAAGCTTGAGCCGGGCAGATGTGTACCTTAGAAAATACCAAGTAAATGATAACTACAAATAATGATGGGGACTTGGCCAGGAGAGGTGAGGAGCTGCCAGTGGGTTAGGAGGCACCTACCTACCTACTGGAAAGTCCTCTTCAGCAGGATAGCAGGTTCTAACCGACTTCTTTGCCCTTGAATGCAGAGATACCGAGTGGTACCTCCAAAAGTCTTGAAGCATAAGAAAGGATGTAGCCATGGCCACTTACTCTGTGCTGAACTCCAACAGTGGAGGGGATGGGTTATCCTGTACCTAGTCCTTCTGGGGACACTTTGGCTTGTGTGAATCGCGATGGTGTTTAGACTAGAAAGAAGCTTCCAGCCTAGGCCAGTTCTGGACATGTTTGTGACAAGGAAATGATGGGGCCTAAGGTCTGCAGAGAGCTTTTTTGTGCCAAACTAGCTAAATTCCCTGCAAGTCCCACTTGTGAGCACTTAGATCTTCCTGTTGATCTCACCCAATGTACTTGGGCTGTTTCTGGTGTCTTCAGAAAGTTTCAAGGCAAAGCAGAGACTCAAGCTGTTTGGATGCTGTGGAGAAGAACCCTTGGCACAAAAGGAAAAGCTTGCAGGAATCTTAACCTTTCAGCCAGAGAAATTTGATCTGCAGTGGCCTGAGTGTCCAAGGCTGTGTGTTTAAAATCAAGGAGAGTTCTTTAAGGAGGCTTCAACAGTTACTTTTGGAGTTTGACGGTGTTTGACATCCAACCAGATCAAGTCAGTAGCAGGTTGAGAAGGTAACTAAATGGGGAGAAAGCATGTGCCACAAACTGAGCTGCCCCCTGCGTGGACACGGTAAGTGCAGGATCCAAATCTGCTCCAAGAAGTGGAGATTCCCCAAGCAGGCACTAGACCCTTCTTGCATTAATGATGTGGAATGACACCAGATTGCTAAAACCCACCTTCCTGAAACCTTCAGCTCTTGTAACCCTGCAGATCGATTTAGCTTGTCATTAAGGTCTTGTGCCTGTTGCTGGCAGTGTCCAAAGGTACCGTCCAAAACCAGGCTCGGGCAACTGCTTCTGAAGACAACGAGCAGCAAGGATCAGCTTTTCCCCACCCATCCTGTTGGTTTAGGGAGCAGAAGCCCAAGAACAGCTGCACGGCGGCTGAGAGCCTGTGACAGCCCACAGCTGGAAGCAGTTTTCTTGCAGAGGCTGAGCACAGCTTCCAAACCCAGGGTGGAAGGAGGATACTACAGGGAAGTGGGGCAAAGCAGAGGAAGGGAGGGAGACAAGGAGCTGTAATGAAGTGCACACATGCATATGTGTGAAGGAATGACCTGACACACAAGACGTGTGCCAGCGAAATTAAAAAAAAAAAAAAGAAGAAAAGTGCATCCTGATGCTTTTCTGCTCATGTCACACTTGCAGGGCTGACCTCAAATGCCTCCTGTCTGGTATCAGCACACTCCCAGTGATGATGGGACTCAGGTGATGTAATTGGTCTTTGGCCATCTCTGGCTCAAACTCCTTGACAGAACACTTGACCCGACAAAAACCGAGAATAGGGATGGCCTCAGCTGTTCCCTATGTGGGACGATATCCCACGTGGTGGGATGAAACCCAACCTTCCTAAGCTCACTCTAAGACTCGAGGTCATCTCCATGTAGCACCTAGGCCCATGGTCAAGGCCCAAAGACTGCATGCTGATAAATGCCAAGCACATGCTGAAGGACTCTGCTGGAGCAAAACTATGGGTTTTCCCCTAATTTTTAAGTCCTGACGTGTTTCATGGCCCTGCAGCTATATCTACTGATATACACAAACCCTTCTCAGCCCCATCCAGCAACACTCTATTTCCACAGCCTGCATGCAGCAGGACACCCTCCTCCTGAACCATGTCTGCGTGGTGTTAAAGGCAATGCCAGACACCGACTTCCCTAGCTGTGTAAACACTGCAGAGGTACCAAAGATAACATCAGATCATTTCTCAAAATCACATCTTTTCTTCTATGCTGAGGCTAGAAAACGGCAAACAGGATGCAGGAATTGGCTCAACAATATTCACTGTTGTCATGACTCATGAGTTATTTTTATATTTTTTTTTTTTTTTTTTTTTAACGGAACAAATGGCCGCGGTAATTAATCTCCATCTGTTTTGACAATGGCCTGGCCAAAACACACTATGTTTTTGCATATAGCCAAAGTAAGGAGAGAAGCATGATATTGTGTGTGTGTGATCCAGTATTTTAATTTTTTTCTTTAGATTTGCTTTTTTACATGACTTTAAACCATGCTTATGTTATACTGTAGTTAATGTATTACGGTCAGAGGGAGAAACAAGTGCTATTACGCAGGTTTAGCTGCACAGATATAAATCTCTGTTTTCAAGCCCAACCACATGTGAAACAAGAGCTAATCAAATCATGGCAAAGGCAAAATTAATTTGAGTCTTTTCAAGAGGATCCAATGAGGAAGCACCCAATCCCAGTGGAAGGTTTAACTCTGCCAAGCTCCTTCCGACTTCATTGGCTAGTAATTATTTCTACAGAAAAAAATGTTGCAATCAAACACTCCCCCAACAGTACTTTTGTTTTCTACAGAGCTGGTTGAGCAATGAAAGGATTTATTAGTGGAGAATAGATTAATGAGGAATTTGAGGAGAAACAACCAAGAAGTCAGTGAGTGGGATTTTCATGAAATATCTCTGGGGTGCAAGTTTGCCTTGCACACAACTTGCAGATGCCCAGCACTCCCTATGAGGTAACTGTCATACCCAAAATGGTGGAAATAAATATTTTTGCCACCCAGAATGCCTGAAAGAGAATACTAATGTACAGTAGTAGTCCAGATGTACTGATACTAACTCATCCATGAGCTCAAAGGAGCAAGTACATCATCTTCTGAGTTCTGGCAGCCCCTAATTGTTGGGTTAACAAAATGCTCCTGTTTAGGACTGCTCATCCATAAGCATAAATTATGGTTTCTTGTCCCTTCCTATGAAGCGACATGTTCTCATGGGCTGGAGGATATGATCTAGACAAGCCTGTCTGGTAAACTTGCTGTTGTATGACAGTCCCTCGTGGGACTCATATAAGCACATCCTAAAATAAGAAACATCAATTTTTGAAACCCAGCAGTCACTACCAACATACTGCCTGAACTATCCCGTCGCCTTTAGTAGAGTTTTCCTTGCAATGACCCACGAAATAAGACAGTAATGAGTTGTCCTTAAAGTCTGCTGTGCAACAGGACATCAGGATAGCACCATCATTTTTTAAGATCTCAGAAAACATCCTTCAAGTCTGTTATAGCAGTAAATAATTTTGTTTCTTGCAGACTTTGTAGAAGTGAGAAAAAAAACCCACCTACTTTATCACATTGTTTAGGTCTTTCATTTTTGTTTATCAAAATAAAGAATATATTTCAGAGTTGCCTTTTTTCTCCACCTGTGGGAAAAGTTTGGAGGATACATATTCCTTGTTCTTCCAGTATGGGGATATCTGTACTTGTGTTGAAGATAAACCGTGACAAATTTCTTATTTCCAATTTACAGAGAACTTGGACTGTTGTGTTTCCTGGAGTTTCATGGAACTGATGTGTCTGATAGAATTCAGAAGATATTTTTAAACCGTTAAAGGAAAATACACAAGTATTTCCTGAATTTGTTTCTTCTTATCCCATAGTTTACATGAACTGTTCAGCAAAGGGAAGCAAAAACTGAGTTTCAACCAAACCCAGACCAATACAGAGCTTCTGGTGGAAACCATGTTGGGATTAAATGATTTCCTTTGGTTTCCATCCAAAACCAAGCTGAACGTGGATTTCTGGGTTGAGTTTCACTTTGAATTTTTGGTTTTATTTAGTTATGAAGAATTAAGTGAAACTTGGGAGGTTCAAACCCTCATTGAATGATCCTGAAAAATGATCTGCAAACCCCCTTGCTATGGAGTCCTGTTTCATACGTTTGATCTCTGTGGATACTGGGAGCAGCACTTGTGTCTCTTCCAACCTATAAAAAACAGGCCAGTGAAGCCACTACATTTTTATGTAGAGACTTCCATATCCAAGAGACAATATCCAATCCCAGTCAGTACCGTGAGGCCAGCTGGAAAGCAGGAAATCCCAGAATTCGCCCTTCTCCCAGACAAGGTCCATTAAAGCCAGCAGGTACCACCCTGAGCACCATGAACCTACTGGGAAGTGCAGAAAGAGACAGAAAACTAGAGGTACTACTAGCTTCTGCCTCTGGGAAGAGGAAAGCGTTTACCTTCCTCAGCTCCCAGTTTGTGCTGAAATCACAGGCAGTGCACTTTGGGCTTCCCATCATAGCCAGTGTAATCCATGAGATCTCAAAGACATGGTTTAGCTGTCACCAGCTGGTAGGAGCAAGAGGGCTATCACTGAGCTGCCTGCTTACCCATGTACTAGCCATTTTATTTTTGCTCATCTACCCACCAACACCCTGGCATGTAATCCCATGCTGTGCCAGCTTTGGCAGGAAAAAATGGCACAAGAAGTTCCTGCCCCACCATCTTGGATCTTCATTGCTATTTTTTTTTTTAACTGGGGTCATTTCCATGATCCACCTAAAAGGCTGACCTGCACAAATGGCCTCGAGTTATGCCAGGGGAGGCTTAAATTGGATATTAGGACAAAAAGAGGTACTAGGCAGTGGACCAGGCTGCCCTGTGGAGTCACTGCCCCTGCAGGTATTTAAAAGACATGTATATGTGGCACTTAGGCATATGGTTTAGTGGTGGAATTGGCAGAGGTTGGATTCAATGAAGTTAAAGGCCTTTTCCAGCCTTAATGATTCTATGATTCTAAGGTGGCATGAGGAAACGGGAAAGCGGCTAAATTCGCCATAAGTTGAGGAGCTTTTGGGGGAGGAGAAGCCTTTGAAGCTATTCTCTCCCCAAAAATACTGCCACGTACTCCTGTTGGCCCCTTCTTGTGGATGTGTGACACATGTCTCCCAGTTAAGTCATCTTTATGGAGCATGTATTTCCTGCTCCCTCGTGGTTTTATTTTCTTCTCCCTCTTCAAATGCTTCCTGCCTTTGGCTGTCTGTGATTGAATTCCCCGGAGCCTTAATAGTCTTGGAATCCCTCCACTTTCATAACTTCATTTTACTATTTAGAAGAAAGTTTGGTCATGTCCCTCAGCCCCCCCTCCAAAAAAAAAAACCAACCCAAAAAACAAGAGAGAAGGAAGATGGGGAAAAAAAAAATCCTATTTAACCAGCAACAAAAAAGCAAGATACAAAAAGACAAGATTATTCTCATTCAGCTATTCATAGCACTGGAGTGCATTTCATTTCAGTGTCTGCACAGGCCTTTGTAGCAACCATCTGATTGAACATTACTTATACTGCATATTATATGCACTAATGAGAAAATGATTCTAAATTGCCCCTAGGGATGGTTATGATTAAACTATTTGCCTTCGCTTCCTCTACTAAATTAAAGCAACCAAAAGAAAGAGAGGGGGGGAAAAAAAAAGAAAGAAAGAAAAGGAAAAAAAAAAAAGATGAGCCAATCTGGAGAGCAGTCAGAATAACGTCTTGGTAAAGTTTCTGAATTCCTTGGAATATTTTTACTCCTAAACCTGTATATTTCAGGCTGCAATTTGAAGCTAAAGATGTGGCAAACCTGTGACATGGAGAGGCATTTTGGAGGGCTGCCTTGGGCATGATTTTTTTTTTTTTTTTTAATGTTGTCAACCAGTCCAAAGCCCTGATCAGCTTTAATTGCACACAACTGAGGCTGCTAAAGCCCTCTCCTGCCACCGAGGAGCTCCTCCAAGGCGTCAGATGCCTGTCTCTTAAAATGAGCATTTCAGAGGCTCACATACACGGAGCCTCATTCAGACATTTCATTTAAACTCTTAAATCTTTTGAGCTTGGGATGAATAAACAAGTCCCTGAAATGCAATCCATTCTTGCTGCTTGGAGTTTGCAAGTGTTTTTCACGGAGAAGAAACAAAATGTCATTTATGTCTCCTTCGGCCTTTTTAAACACAGCAGGATCTGGGGAGCAGCCTTACATTAAATGTGCCTGGGACATTAGTGGGAGTTCTATAGGTGGTTGTCCACGGCTCTTAAATTACCTAACGAATTAATTAAATGTGTGCAAACTCCGTGGGGCAAATTGCCAGGTCACACAGCTTTTTAAGCGCTAATTCAAGTCATCTCAACTCCCCAGTTCTCAAACTGGAGCCCATGTCTCTATGGTGGTCCCCAACCTTCCTCAAGGTGGGCTTCATCATCTTTACACTCTCCAACCTGGACACTGTCTCACTCCCATCACCCATTCCAACACATTGGGGTCAATTCCTGCAGCTGATTTATGTACCTCTCCCATGGTCCCAGTGATGGGGAACCTCCCTGAGATGACCTATCTGCTAACACACCAAAGCAAAGCACCATGGCTTCTCTGCTACAACCTGACACACACATCCCCAGTGCAGAAGAGCACTTACATCCAGACTGTACTAGAATTTGTCTCACCAAGCCCTGCAGATGCCTTGGTGGTTCCTTAAAAGACAACCAGGTGCAGAGTTTAGACACCCAAGAGAACAACCAAAAGCTGCATCGCAGCTATCAAGGTACTAATGAAGTTTCATCACAGCTTTCAGCAATGTGTCCCTAGTTTTATTCTTTATATATCACGGGGACATAAAAAAAAAAGTATTGTGAGCTTATCTGTATGATATCAGAGATCACACGGAGCTTCGTATCACTTAGCTTGGGATGAGAGGAACCTGCTCTTCCTTCCCTTTAGCCACAAAGAAGGGATTAACTGAATAATTCAGATGTAGCTGTTTATACCAGTGACATATGAAGTTGAGTGAGTTTTGTGGGTAAGACTCTATTTTTCTGGGGTGATGGAGACAACTCAGCTCAAAAGGTCTCTGAGATGCCAGGAAAGATCTTGCCCCAGTGCTGGTTTTAACGCATATGGACACCTGATGAATTTGGGACAGAATACATTAGGGAGCTGAGGTCCATATCACTGAGGCCCCAATACATGCCAAGACTGTATGTGTCTTGTTCTCGTGAAGGAAGACATTCTTCTGCACAGAGAAAAAGCATTGGAAGGTCTCACAGGGAGACCAAAACACAAGTATCCAACCTACCTACCCAAGGTAGACAGGCTTTGCTTTTCAGAGACTCTCAAAGGTGCTCACCATTAACTACCCAGTGACAGAAGCATCTACAATTTTAGCCATTATTTAGGTGCCTAAATAAGACAGGATTCAGGCTGCCCGTCAAGAAGCGAAACCGAATGTTATGCTCCTGGTTAATAGGGATAAGGTTTGAATTCAAGCATTTGACTCATATGAAGGTACCTGCACCACCAGGTCACCCCTGCAGGGCCTGGCTGTGCATGTTTCTGTGCACATGTTCACCTGGGGTTATAGGTGGAAGGGGAGAGAGGAGGAGAAGGCATCCTCTTCTGGACACAGGCATTAGAACCAAGAAGCTGTCCCTCAAATCTCCTGACCTCTTCTTTAGAAGGATTCTGGCTTTGGTGGCCCTACTGCATTTGCAGCTGACCCCATGCTCAAACCCAAAGGCAGAGTCTTCTTTGTTTCCTCCGTTCCCTCCCCTCTATAACTGGAAGGTTATGTGTTTCTTAGCTACTGGTCAGACTGGTAATGCCTGCCAAAAAGCTTTCAGGGAATTTCCTCACTATGTAACAAATTTATGAGTCATATGAAAATCTGGGAAATGATTCAACCAGCTGTCTTTCGTTGACTCAAAGATTTTTACAACACCTCGGTGCCTCATCTTTGATTTGAGCCAGCAGAATGGTTTATTGTAACATCAAATGGTCTTATGTTCACTCGAAAGCCGCTTCCTACTACCAGAAAAGAAAAAAAAAAAGAAGAAAAAAAGCTGTAAAACTTTTGAAAAGGACCCGCTGCTAAGTGAATGATGCACAGAGCTGCTATATTTATTCATTATGAACTGAAGGATGTGGCTGGACTGCTGCTTCCCCCCCAGGGTGGCTGTGGAGGTGGCTGTCACTGAGCGGTGAGGCTCAGCTGCTGCAGGTACAGCCTTCGTGCCGGGCAGGGGTCAGGCTTAGAAAAACTTTTGTTCAGTTTCTGGGCACATTTGGGGTGATCCAGCTCTTTCAAGGAATTGGAGTGGACCTTGGCTGAGCAGCAACTCAGTTAAAACCTGGGAACGTTGTTAGTTGTTATCTTTTCATCTGGCAGTTAGTTGTTATCTTTTCAAGCCTTCAAAACTTGAGTTTGACCGAGCAGACAGGGATCCTGACCAAAAGACCACTGAGTAGCCTTTGGAGAGAACTTCACAGGGGAAACCTGTGCTTACACATGGATTTAGACGCCTCAGCCCAATCAGCACATGGCTCCTGCCCACACCTGCAGGGCCCATGTCTGGCCAGGAGGGGATCTTGCCCTCCCAACCACACTTCTGAGGTAGTTTGTCTTACCTCCAAGGAGGGCGGTTTTGAGTATGTTATTTGCCCAGAGAGCAGAGCCTTAGGGTTCCTCTGTCCCAGCTGAGGGTGAAAAAAACCCTGCTTTCTCTTACCTCTTTTTCTTCCTGTCCCCACACATCTTGCAGTCCTGCCTACAGAGAGGTCAAAGATACATATATTAAAAAAAGTCATATTCTGTAGCCTGTCCAGGAGGGAGAGAGAAGTTGCATCTGCTCAAACAGAGGCAGGAGCTGGATCAGGACCTTCCGTCACCATGGAAAATTCTCACTGTAGAAGGAAGTCATAAAGAACATAGTTTCCATCATCTTTTTTGAGCAAAACCATCCAGAGCTGCTCTTTGTTGTGCTGGTATCACTGGTACCCCTGTGCAGGAGCCATGCTCACAGATAGGGTTGGCCAAGGGGTAATAGAGAACCCCATCTTACAGGTGCCTTGGGGTAGTCCCAAGCTTGGAGAGCACTTGGAGAGGGAGAGTGGAGCACTTGGAGAACAGAGCTTCATCTAGAAGAGAGAGAGATTCAGGAGTAGGCAGATATCCACAGCTATGGGCACTAGGATAAGAAGCAAAGTGGGTTAACCCTTTAATCAAGGATATTCACTTGGGTGAATGCCTTCCTTTTGGGTGAGACAGCCAGCTTTGGACTCCTCTCCTCTTCCTTAGGGGACTTCAAGTACCAAACCATCCATCTGTACATTATCTTAGGTGGGGGATTATCCCTCAAATCCTCGCTTGGCACAAGGACAGTGTATCAGCCAGGGCTGACTCACTAGCCAACAGCTAATGTGTGCCCCTAGGGTGGGGTACACCATCACAGTTGTGCTGGCAGCATATGGGAAAGCATTCCCTCGAAAGGTTTTCACTCTCCTCCTCCTCCAATTTCTGTTATTCTCCTGACCAACTAAAAGTTGAGTAGAGGTCACTGGATTCAGGCCTAGAGTAATATTCCTCTAGGCACTAAAATTGCTTCCTCAGCATGGAAAATCTGCTGTCAGGAGCACATGAACCTTGCCAACAGCCTCCTGTGCAAGGGATGAGAGAAAGAAGACCTCCGAAGTCTCCATCAGAGAAGTGGGCAAGGTCCTTATCCCACAACAAACATCATGAACGTGGACAACGCTCACACACAGTGAATACTGTAGTTTTATAGGTCTTGGTAAGAAAAAAATGGGGCCCAGCATGCAGTTTTCAGTGCAATGGACCCCAGGAGAGGGACACCAAGGAACCCTGAGATGCTTACTGAGGACAGCACCACCAGAAACCAGCCTTTGCTGGAGGCAAAGCAGAACTGTGGGTCTTCTGCTGCTCTGCAGGCAACCTCCTACAGTCAGGGCTGTGCTAGCAGACCTCAGTTCTTAATTACCGCTTCTATTGTCAATAATCCTCATTAATGGGAACTGCGCTTTTTGCTCCAGAGTAGCAGAATAAGAGCAACAGGATTTTGGCAGAACTACGTAAGACCTGAAATGCCAAGCCCACCTAAAGAACCAGAGCACAACAAGGGCATCAGTAAACAGCTTCAGCCACAGTTTTGCTACTTAGGATTCATAGATTCTTTTTTGCTAATTCGGTATGATTAAAAATACAGAGAAACTGCTGGGATCCTGTGCTTTTTAAAAACTGTATAGGTGGATAAATCCATTTGATAGATGGCTTTAGGGCTAACCAGAGTGTGGGAAGCAGATTAAGACCAAAAATTATTCTACCAGTAAGAGTTAAATTGCTGCAAACAGAACAGAAAAGACACTGGCATTTATTATTACAGAACTAAATCAACACTCTATATTAAATATCCAAATGATTTTAATTATTAGAACCACGTTTCCAGCCTAAGTTTCCATGTCTATGAAAGCAATCAGCCACACAAAGAATTGCCCACAGTAGCCCCCAAATCCTTTGTTTTAGCCACTCGATTTCGCTGCCAAATTGCTGGTGGCATGGAGCTCCCAGTGTGGCTGAAATCAATGCACCTCTTGCAGCATTCACCCAGCACATATTGCAGGTGCAATGTGACTTAGAAATCTTGAAATGCTTTGTGTCAGCACCTGGGGAATCCAGCGTACAACACAGTAAAGGCAAATATAATATACTTTAAACATACGGGACAAATAGGGGTTCAGAGGAGAGCAGTATTATTTTGATTTATTGAGGATCACAGCCTATATTCAGTGAACTGAAACATCCTTCTCCATCCAGGGACTTAGAGCAGCTGTACTCTTAATGTAAGTGTTCAGGTAAGCAGTATAAATTCTTGTCAAAGTTTTTATCCATCCCTATATACTATATAAAGTTTTTTTTTCCCATCCCTATATATACACACATATACTAGCTTGCATGAAACTCTTGTCTCTATCCATTTCCAAAGGATACAAAACTGGAAATGGTGGAGGATGAGACAATTAGATAGTTAGGGCAAAGGAAAAAAAAAATAATAAAATCCTAAATGGTGATATTGTCCCCTGACTGTTTCCAGGTTGAGAATTCCCCTTTCATCCTTCCACCCCTTTCCCACCGAGCAGCGTCGCGGCTTCCATTTCTAACAGGCAGAGAGCTCAAAGATATCTGACTTCAAGGGGTTTGGCAAAGATTCTGGGCTTGAAGCTAACAGCAGATACAGAGCACTTGTAACATTCAAAACAGGCCTTCTCTTTCTTGACCTCTGGGATTTTTATTGCTTATCTGGGTATACAAAATCATTTTAAGATGTCTCCCCTTACGTACTATAAAATAACCATGAATTATTTTTTAAAAGGTAGATAATAAACTTCAGAATATAAATATATTAAATTAAATATACCCAGCAGACAAGGGGGAATATGAGGTTACTGTCATGAAGGATAGCTTCTGGCAACAAATCTGAGTGAGTTGCTAATGATTTTAATTAGCTTTTGGAAGCACAATCCGCCCATTCTGAAGCTGGTGCCCTGCTGCCAGTTGACGGTGCTTTGGAAGATCGACAGCCTAAAACATTTTCTGTAACGAGACTTTTGTACGACGTTGCGCGTCACGAGAGGAGCGATTTGGCTCCTGCGGAACTGCAGTAGGAAATCTGTAGCTGGAAGGTTTTCCAGCTGTGGACCTCCAGCAGGTAACACACATGCTCCCCTGGGCAATTGGGGATTAATGACCAGGCTCCGAGACCTGGCGCCGTCAGGTGCAAATCTGAAAATCAGCTTTTCCCCCTGGCAAATCATTTCACCTCCTTATTTATTTAATCTATTTTGCTTATAGGCTTTTCAGAGGGATCTTATACCTCTGCCTACAGGTTTGTACAGCGCCTAGTACGTAGTAAGGACTTTATCGCAGTTGGGGAGGCAATCAGCTGGGCAAAGCAGGGGTAGAGGTTGGTCACTTGGCAGTGGTTGGGACAAGGTCCTCCACTGGAGTACCAAAGCTGAATCACAGTTAGCAGGGAACAGTGAATCTATTCTGGCGAGGAAAGTGCAATAGAAAAAGGTATTTAAACTGTTTCAGAAAAATAAAACTTCATGAAGGTCCTTTTCCTGCATTCTCCTCTGGACTCTGGTGGACAGGTAAATGTTTTGCTTGTTTGTACAGCCAAACCTGTGCTGGTCAGGCTGGGAACAGTCCCACTGCCGGTCAGGGTCTGGTTGGCTCATGCTTGGAGCAGAGAGATAGCGATATCTGCATGTTTCATGTTCCATCTCACTGAGGAGCCATCCCTTAGACCTGAGAGCTGAGAGGGAGTGAGAAATGTCCTGGTACAAGAACGACAGGCAGCTGGTCTGCAAAGGCATGATTTGTGTTCCCGAAAATAGGAATCCTGCTGAGGTGCCTCAAGCTAGGTGATGAAAAGCAGTGAGACCCAAAAGCAATAATATCTTTGGAGGCTTTCGGCGTGTCTCAGCAGGACAGTCAGCAGAGCCTGCTGGCCTACAGCACACGTAACAGCAGGGCTTTGCCATCCTGCAGCACCATCGATATTTCCATTACAGGTCCCTTGGGAAGAGCCAAAAAAAAACCCTAGCAAACCAAGGGAAAGACACTTGTAAAGGACTTCAAAAACTCCCTGGTGTCTGAACATGCTGCATAACCTGGAGAACTTAGAAATGACATAACACAATACAGGTCTGCAGCTACCCTCCAGGAATGAGGTTTGAAGCAACAGCTGAGGCAGGGAAGAGTTGGTTCTTCAACACAAACAATTGTTTATAGCCAGGGAATGCAGGAGAAAAAAAAATAATTTAAGGAATATGTATTACTGGTGGGAAAGAGACACTTAGACTAGGAAACATTGAGACTAAGAGTTAATCAACTCAAGTACTTGTCTTGAATTTTTGTCCAAATAGGATGACATCGGACAAAGACAGAGATGTCCCTGTCCCCAACAGGTATTAGCTGCTGCCCTCCCAGACTAAAGAGGAATTTGAAGTATTCCAGAAGAGGCAAGGAGGAGTCAGGGGATGCAGCGATGGAGTCACCAACAATTTTAAGCTTTATGCTGACTGATGGAGGCATAGATATGCAGATATTTAAAACAGATCAGATCCAATATAGGAAGCATCGAGGAGAATTTTCACTGAAAATGCAATTAAGAGCTGGACTTAGTATTTTCTACAACTTAGAAAAAGCTTGGGTTCTTTTTATACTCTCTCATATAAATCATTGGGCCGAGAGCTCATGTTTAAGCACTTTGCTGAATCAGGGCCACTATGAATGAGAGCCTGGCAATGCTCCCCTGTTAATGAGCTTCCAGGAAATGTACAATTGTTTTTAGAAGAAGTCTAATGAAGACAGATTTGTATGAGATCTCATTTGATGCAGCCAGAAAACCCAAACTCATCAACCAAACAAAAGCATTTTTTTTTTGTCGGTGTCTGATTATACTTCTAGGAGTGCTGGTGTGTAATGCCTTCAAACTTTCATTGAACTTTACTCTCTCACTCCAGGCGATTATTTTTCCTTGATGTCTGATGTTGAATGATATACGTGCACCTGTGTGATAATGGCTGGCTGGATATATCTTTACTGAGCTGGGAAAACCCAGGACGTCACCTCCATGCTTAACCATTTTATTTCTTTTATGGCTCTGGTACGGATCCCTCCTCTAAAAGCTACCGGCGGAGCTTACATTTGTCAGGGGAAATGTGGGTGTTTTATCATACCAGCTGTTTAAAGTCTCCTACAACTTTGCAAACTGCTTTAAGAGGCCTTGCTTTTATCACTGCTCAGACTTCCAAGCGGTCACCAGAACAAAGGAAAGAACAGCTGGGAAGTTTTAAAAGCAGCAATGTTTGCCGTTTCACTCAGGTTTAAGCACAATAATTAATAAAACTTCCCCTCCTTTTTCACCCTGTCTCAGAGCACAATCACTTCAGAAACGGACTTCTTGCTGGCTTCTTCTGCTGAATTTCAGCAGTTGTATCACCCTATTCTGAAATAGCAATTATTATTAGAATTTCAGGTCCATATTGTGCCACTGTCCCAGCATCAACCTGCTAAGAGGCAGCCCTATGCTCAGGGCTTCTTTTAATGAAGCATAAGCAAATCTTCTGGTGTTTCATTCATCTGAAGAAGAAATCCTGCAGAAGGGCATGGCCGAGGGAGGTGAGAGACACCTGTCTTTACTTCAGCCATCTAGAAGCTAAATATCTCACACAAGCAAATAACGTGGGCTCCACCTATAGCAAGGGCAGATTCAGGGCCTCTACAAGGTGATTCATTTCATCTGCCTTGGACACCTCTCCTAACATGGGATGAATCATCCCATCCAGGGTGGTGGAACACTGGAACAGGTTGCCCAGGGAGGTTGTTGAGGCCCCTTCCCTGGAGATATTCAAGGCTTGATGAGACCCCAGGCAACCTGGTCTAGTTGGGAATGTCCCTGTGACTGCAGGAAGGTCAGACTAGATGACCTTTGGAGGTCCCTTCTCCCCTGACCTTCTCCTGCTCTCTCCACTGACTGGAGAAGGAGATCTGGTGTCAGCCAAACTTGCAGCCTGTTGCATTGGGTCAGGCAAATCCCATCTGGGCACCACGGTGGTCTGTCTAGCCTGGCTTTCCATCAGCAGATGATGACGGATGCTCCGCAAGGATGAGAAACAAAGAGCAGCCCCAAGATCTGTAACGTACGGGGCTGTGCAGTAATAAAGTGTGAAGAAAATTGCTTCCTTCCCCTCTGCGGTGATTAGTGCCTGCTCTGAAGTAGGAGGGCTGGATTGATGGCCGTTGTAATTTTATCCCAACTGAAGCTGCTGGAGTAGATTTGAGGCACGGAAATAGTGCTGTGGATCCCTAAAAGACAATACTGGGTCTTCCAAACAGACACAAAGGCTTGAAACAGGCAAACCAAATCATGGGATTTTATAGGGAAATAGCAGTGATGGTGTTTTCACACATTACGTGCTTGGAGACATATCTGCAGCAAGGACAATTCAGAGTATTTCCTACAGGCAGTTAAGGATCTTAACTCCCCTGAAATACTTTAAAATAACTGTTTTGGTTGTTGGTTTTTTGGCGGATTTTTTGTTGTTGTTGTTTTTTCTTTCTTTTCTTTGACAATTAATGACAAGGTTGGTGGCTTTGGCCCTTTTGCCCTGCTCAGGGCATCCCCATAGCCACTGTTCTCCATCCCAGCAGGACACTTTCTATTCCATGAACTGGGTCCTCTCTCCAACAGATGAGATCCACACAGTAGAACTATCTGGCTGTGTTTGTAGCAGGGGTCTTCCAGGGATGAGATACCCTCACTCAGAAATGACCTAGTGAGTTCCTGAAGATGTTCTACACCCCATGACCTGGGTGCTCTCTGTGGTGACCTCCCATATAGCATCAGGGAAAGTGTGAATCTAGCCTGAGACTTTGGGTGTTCAGCAGAACATCGTTTTGCTCTGGCAGCTGTGGCCACACAGACTCGCGGCATTAACAGGCCTTATTGCAAGGAAAAACACTCGAAGCACGTTAAGTAACACAAGGTACCTGTGTTTCCCAGCCAAGACTTTTCCAAGATAGTGGCAGCGACACTTCCGACAGACGCCGTTTACAAATCATTATTAACAAAACAAAGCACTTTAAAGAGAGTCACCCCAGGGCACTCTGGCCTCCGTTAAAACAGACTTTTCAAAAACATTTACGGACTTAAATAAAACTCATTTCTGAAAGCCAGCAAAATTGCCTCCAGGTTTCACTCTGGCTTTGCTACCAGTCTAGTCCTTAAAATTACTCACCGGGAAAGGGAAAGGTTTTTGCTTTTTTTTTTTCCCCAGCTAAAGGGTTCCCGCGTGTGCTGCTCGGCTGTGAGAGTCCTGCCAGAATGCAGCTGGCCAGATGCGGGTGGCTGAGATTTGATGCAGTGTATATACCAGATTGTCATTATTGTTATTACCATTATTATTATTATTATTACTACTACTACGTGTATTACAACCTTGTCTGAAAGTTTGAACAGGCAAAGGATAGGAGTTAGCGATGCTGTAGCAGAGGGACTGAAGCACAGTGAGGTCAAATGATTTACCCGAGGACACAGAGGAGGTTGGTGGCAGCTTCCCTGAGATCCAAACCTGCTTCTTTAAAACAGGTTTAGCTACAATATTTTTCAGGTGTCCATCACACTTGCATCCAAGTTTCTGTCCCAAGACCCCAACCTGCACGTAAACCACTGTGATCTGGAAGCTGTTCTTTATCCTCCTGCCAGTAAATGCAGAAACCTCATTAATAAGAGTGGGAGAAATGGTTGCAGAAATGCATTTGCTGGTAACTTTCACTCTCTAGCTCATATTGTTAACACACCCGGCTCCAAATGCTGGATGGCAGATGGAAATACTCATTGCTCTGATGGATTTATGGATGTCTGAATCCTTGTGGCAGTACATATTGCCGTCAGAACAACATTTTCTTCACAGTGAGCCAAGTCCTGGTGCAGTTGAAGTTATTGGAAGTTTTGCCACTAACTTTAATGGGATCAGGATTTGGATTTGTGTCTGCAGATACAAAATAACCCGCTATTGCAAATTTGGAAAGCAAGAGTTGAATTAAATGGGGTGAGAGTGAAGAAAAAGAGAGAGAATAATGGAAGCTCTGGTAAGATTTAGGATTGAGTTTTGCCCCATCTCTGTGTCTCCTTTTCTGAAAGAGTCATTCCCCTGAGCACATAGACAGTATGAGCAGAACAGCCTGGGAAGAAATGCTTTTTCATCTCCAGGCAAGTAGCTGTAATCCCAACTCTTTACCATCGGTGACCAAAAGCTCTTACTTGTGTAGCACTTGCCTGGTGCACCCTATGAAACCAGGTGGTGTTCTGAACTGGTTCCCAGCAAATAATTGTCTACTCCATGCAAAATGTCTTAAATTCAAATATAAACTGGACAGGCTGCTATATATAGCAGGGGACTAAGCTGAGCATGAAACCTCAGCTTAAGAACAGTCTAAATACCTTCTTCAAAATAAATCTGGAGAAGCAATAAGAGCTAGGAGCAGGACAATTGACCGTAGAGTTTTAGGTAAGACAAGGTCAGGCTTGAATACTCACATGATATAGACCCAAGGACATCTCAGCAGTCCTCTTTTCTGTTGGAGTTAGCCACCCAGGAGGCCACAATGTTGGCCGCATTGCTTAGTACAAGCATTCCTGGTTGGGCAAATACCAAGAGGCACAAAACATTTCAGAAAACTTTCTTCTGGGGTGATTTCTAGCATATTTTATATCAAAGCATGGTTAGAAAACTCACAGTCACCCAAATTGTTACTCTGGTGGCAGGCAGGGGAGAGGATGCTGCTTTGGATGTCACTTGTAAAATTACTACTTGTAGATGCTACTGTAGAGTTGCAGGACTTACACACAAGAAGAGGCCAGATATGTCCAACAGGTCCCAGAAGCCTTCATGCACTTGTGGTGAGTTTCCATTTCCTGGCTGTGAAGTGATAGGATGCATGTGGAAAATTGGCCTTTTATGACACAAAATGTTTCTTTTTAACTCTTTTGCCAGTGATGGGGGTTTATGTCACAAGACACTGCAACATGTGAAGGTGGGCTTCACTGTCAAAGCAGCAGGAGCTGATAACATCTGGACTTGGCTCCTGACATTGCCTTGGTGATTCTGAGGCTGCTCCTGAAACCACCAGGAAAGCTACAGATGTACTCAGTGTGGCAAGGATGGTGTGTCACCCCCTGCAAGTCACCTCCATCCCCTCCCAGGGAAAAAGAACACTTTACCTAAAAACTATTCCAGAAGCTGAAGCCAAAGACCATCCATCAAGTTCACTGAGCATCTTCAACCTAGATAGATAGGGAAAACCTGTCAAGTGCGACATTTTTCCCAGCTCTGCCTTGAAAGAAGAGGCAAAATCCTTCCTCCTGAGCTGCTTGGCTCAGCCAGCTCTGGCTGGGAGCTCACAGCCACCCTCTTCCCCGGGCAGACAGAGCTAGCAATGCAGAAATCGCCGCCCGTGGCTGATTAGACAAGGCAGGTGTGATGCCAAGAACATCGTCACCCGCTTCGCTTGCCAAGTACCTGGATGCAGCATGAACAATCGCATCCTCCCGATAGCAGCTCCGTCAGCCGATGAGCACATTCCCCTCGGAGACTGAACATGCAAAGTAATGTGCTTGTGAGCCTTTCATGTGCAGAGCTGTAACAGATGTTTAAAGATCATCCTCTGGCACTGGGAAAGTGTCTAGGAGGCCCTGGATAGGAGTTTTCTTGGCATTCTTTTTTTCTTTTCCTTTTTTCTTTTTTTTTTTTTTTTTTTCCTGATGAGCTGAAGGAGGAAAGTTCCTGTTAGTGATTATTTTCTGTCTGTGAGCAGAAAGCTGACGGTGTGTGCCCCAGCTCATGTATCAAGGAACGTCGACTAGACAAATGCAGCTTTCCTCTTCTCTGTGGGTTCCTATCTCTCAGCAAGCTTTACAAAGGCCTATAAGACAGCCCTTTTGGTGAGACCAGCAATTAAAAACCCTCAGCTGGAAGCACCTCACACTTTCTCTGACAGCGTTCCAGGTGATGCCCAAAAGAATCTCAGCCAACAATAAATAAGGATTTATGCTGAAATTATGCTGAATCTGAGAAAAAAACAACACTGGCGCAAGTTCATTCTCCAAGGCTGTGATAACGAGACCCTTGCCAACACCACACAAGTGCAAATCTTTGCATCACTCTGTGATTCCCCCACCAGCAGGGCCTTGGAATTCTTTCGGAATGCCCTGATGGTGGGTCTGGGCACAGGCAATTCAGCACAGAAATGGCCTTTGGGACATGGTTGGAGGATGCAACTCCTGTCTCCACACTGCGTTCAGTAGAATCCATCCTCAGAGCTTGTCTGATATGTAAGTGACAGCAGAGCAGGTGAGAACCACCATTAAGTGATGCTGATAACCAGGGATGGTAAGCACAGCTCACCTAAGCTCTAGAAAATATGACTATTTGTTTGGGCACCTAGAAGGTGAACCCTACTGATGCTGGGTGAGGAGACTGCTGCAAATCTGGCCTGATCTTCCTCTGACTCTGGTCTCTGTGTGCAGTGAGGCGATGCCCACAAATCCTTTCTAGTCCACCTCCTTGCATGCTCCCCAGCATATGGCCTATCTCAAGTTGTGGTTATATTTGATTTGCAGGTTGCTGAGACCTTAAAGTTCCCATTTGCTATTTTTACTGAATAGTCAAATGCCTAGCACAAGCAATCGGGTTCCCATCTAACTGAAGCCCATATCCCTGCTATGAAGTCCTACAAAAATAATTGAAGCCATCTTGCTGATAACTGCCCATCCTACAATGAAATAACGCTTGCAGAGAGACGCCACATGCTGCAAAACCTACTGGGGCAAGTCCTGTTTAATCAATGAGGGCTTTTTTTTATAGGGCAAGTAAAATCATAGAATCATAGACTGGTTAGAGTTGAAAGACACCTTAAAGGTCATCCAGTTCCAATCCCCTGCCATGGGCAGGGACACCTCCCACTAGACCAGGTTGCTCAAAGCCCCATCCAGCCTGGCCTTGAACACTTCCAGGAATCCACAGCTTCTCTGGGCAGCCTGGTCCAGTGTCTCACCATCCTCACACTAAAGTATTTCTCCCTAATATCTAATTTAAATCTATCCTCCTTCAGTTTAAAACTGTTCCTCCTTATCCTACCGCTACATGCCCTAATCAAGAGTCCTTCCCCATCCCTCTTGTAGGCATTCTTTAGGTATTGGTACCAGTACCTTTTAGTACTCACTCGATAGCTTTGGCTTGCTTACTGTGGAGTTATCTATCTTTAAACAAGAGGTAACATTTACCCTCAGGGTCTGATCTAGAGCCACTGCAAAGCACAAGGACCCTTTTAACTGCTTGTACAAAGCTGGGAATAGACCCTTACTGACTTCTGCAAAAATTTAGACCTTCTTTTTCATGTTGTTATTAAGTAGGGACAGAGAAGATGCCGACATAGATAAATAGGGAATGAAAGATGTTTTTCTACTATAGATTGGAACACCATGGGAAAAAAACCTCATCCACTCCCTCTTCCTAATTTATCAGTGGTGTGGTTTGAACACTGGCTTTTGGTCAAGAGATATTTCACTATTAAGTTGTAAGGCGAGACCTAAAGTTGAATACCCATCATAGGCAAAGGGAGTTTTGTCCCAGGTGTCAAAAGAAGGACAGAGCCCTAACACAGCTTTGTTACAACTACTAATAAAATGTTACTCTCTGCTCTTGGTAGTAAAATTGTGATTTTTCTCCCACTCTTCTGGATTTTGTTTTAGCAACGGGGCTATAACGTTGTAACTTTGTTTGCAGCCTCGTTGAACATAGAGTTTAATTCATTAATGTTTACAAAGTGCTTTAAGATCTGCAGCTGGATAAGTGCTAAGTAGTCTTATTGCTGTAATACAGATGAATTTGCTTATCTCGCATGTAAATCAGCTTAAAACATTACCCTGAAATTAACAGCTCTGGGGTTAACAATAGGCTCAACCACACACTAAACTGCAGCACTTATCATATCACAACATTACCCTTATTAATTACACGCCCTGCTGTGGTTTTTGGACCGAAATCAGCTACACTTCAGATACGGGCAGCCGGACAGCGCTGGGAGGAAAGCGTTTGTAACTGCACGACACATATGTTAATCGTGAAATTAAACAGATGGCCCAGTCACTCATCAGTGAAAGTCCACCAGGGGCTGTAAGAAAGAAGGAGATTTCCTATGTAACATAACAATTTGGACATCAGAAGGTTTCGAGTTACAAGATTTTTCTTTATCCTCCACCTGAAACTTTTAAAGGATAACATCAGGGAATTTCATCCGGACTTCAGATACTAATCTAGTTTTATGCTGTTTTGATCTGTCTGTTGAGAGCTGGCAGCCAGCTCCGCCACCGCCTCCACGTAAGCACACACCATGCAGCAGATGGACAGACCCTTTGCAGCCTCAGAGATGTGTCTGGATCTTACAAATCTCCCCCTCCCCATCTCCAGAAACCCTTGTGCCTGATGAGCTGGTAAAAGAGCTGGACCCAGCACTCACTGCATCATGCTCCAACAGGATGGGTTTAGGGGCTGAGATGCAGGGGAGCAAATAAGTCACTTGTTGCACATTCGGGCACCTTTGCTGAAGCCACACTTGTCAGATCTAACATTAGACCTGGTTTCAGGCCATGCAACCACTAAACTTGCATCAAACTCACTCCGCAAGGTTTGCTTTTTCCAAGCCGCCTGCACAAGTAATACCTACTGCAGTGTTGCCCGGCGTGAAACTGTAAAGAGAGGGGATAATGGGCCCAATTAAGGTTAAAGCCAATTTATGTCTGAGTTCTGCATCCTTCTTCACTTACAGACATGAAAGGGCTGATCATCAATATTTTCAAATGCATTTCTGGCAATGGTTAGCAGCTCTAACCGAAGTCAGGGCTCCGATGCACACACACACGGTAGAGACAGCTTGTACACAGAATGATTTACAATTTAAGAGGACACCAAAGAAAGACTAGATGAAGGGAAGAAAGGGTTATTATCCTCAGAGCACCTACAGCCAAACTTTCGGTGGTATTTAAATGCCCACTGGTGTTTTCAAAACTTGACATCTAATTCCCTTTGAAAACCTGTTCCAGATTTACAGAAGTGGTCAGATCTCCCAATTGGAGATACATTTTCAAAAGAGCTCAGATCCTAATTAGACAACGGGTGGGTTTTCAGAAGTGCCCAGTGTGGGGTTTGGAGATGTTTTGGAAAAATGGAAATAAGAATCAAAATGTGCACTGAGGGTACAAGAGACCAGGTTTACACAGCCTCTATCAGTTGCAGCTTGAGATTATATGTTTGGACTTCTTTGGAATTAATCAAAGCCTTTCTCTGAAGAAATTATTCATTTTAACTTCAATTAAGCAAGTATGTACCATCTTCCTCTTCTGCAACAAAGAAAACCATGGGTAGTCTTTTGTTCCCATCACACTGAATTTCCTACGTGGAACAGTTTGGGAAAATGAGATATTTTCTATCTCTGTTTAATATTTACAGAAAGGGAATTTTTATTTTATTGTATTTTATTCCCAGCTCATCTTGTTTTTTTCAGTTTCCTTCTGAGTCCTGAAACTTTTTGTTTATCTATGTCCCTTTTAAATCTGACAGTTTTAATGAAAGCCATAGAGTTTCTTTTTGAAAGATACTAATGAGTATGAAAGAAAAATGCCTATTTTCCATGTCCTGTAAAATGATTTCATAGTGAGCCCAAATGAGGAAAATGGAGCTGGGAGATGCAGAAAAAGACATCTGTGTGAACCTTTTTCACACATTTAAAGCACAATATTTATTCAAATTTTTTTGCCATTTTTCTTTCAAGTAGAACAAAAAAATTCTGTCTGCTGTTGTAACAAAACCTAGCTATTCTTTCACCAAGAAAAGACAATGAAGTGGATTTTCCCAGTAATAATATCAGGTCAAAACCCATCATTGCTGGACCATTGTCTTGTATTGGGCTCCCTGGGTCCTACGTAGATGCCCCAGTAGGTGGCCCAAGGTTTCAGACTGGTGTCCTGTGGATCATGAAATTCCAGGGGAGAACATCTTACCTTCTTTAAAGCTGATCTCTGTGGATCCTCAAGCTTCACTGGGCACTATTATGAGCTCCACTACGTAGAGCTCACAACCTCAACAGGGAAATCAGGAGGTGGTGTGTCTATCGCCAGCCACATCTAACTAGGCTCCCGGCAGGTACAGGACATCAGGGTTGCATCAACGCTCAGCGTCTGGCACTGGGAGCACACAGGATGGTGGTACCTCATGCAGAGCAATGGAAGATGAGCTGAAGCTTGGCGGTTATGTATGATGCAACTTGTACTTGGTCCCAGGTACCTGGGAAACACCCCAAAAGCTACATAGAGGTCTCTCTATGAATAGGACAAAGTTGTGTCTACATTCAAACATCCGGGAAGTGGGGCTCTGAAACCCCACTGCCTGATCCTTTGACTAGCTGGGTGTATGAGGATGGACTGCACTTACCTTTCACACTGTTTTCTGCTGGGAGGGAGATCAGGGATCATTCGTTATGTGCAGAGTAATTTCTGGGTCCAGTTTAACCTTTCAAGGGAATGAGATATCTCTCTGCTGTCTCACCAAAGCAGTTGGGCACAGGGCAGGATCACAGTAGCTTCATCATACAAAGCCCAACTGCAGTTTCCAGGGAGAAAAGCCAACCAATCCATCAAACACCATCATCTTGTAGGTTTGGGAATGCACAACCACGACCAGTGCAGGTACCCTGCAAACACACATCTGGCAAAACCCCGTAGCCAGAGAGTCCAGGACTTGTGGGCAGACCTTGCTTTGAGAGCCCATCTCCTTTTGGCAGTAATATACTACAGGTGGGGAGCAGGAATACCTTCCTAATGCACAAACAGAAATCAGACATTCAACCCAAATTTTTTACTATTTGTGCCATAAGAAATCTCTGCTCTTCGGTTCTACCAACACCTCACTGCCAGCAAAGGGAATAACAATGGGACACGCATTGAATGAATAACACTTCTGTTCTTGTTAAACACTTTCTTTTCTTCTTCTCCTTTCCCTCTCCTTTGCCATTTTTTAGCTCATAACACCAAGAAGTGTTGGAACAGGGGCTCCCTGATGTTGTCACATTGCAGAAAGTCAGATAAGATGATCTCACAAGGTCCCCTCAACTCCTTTATCCTCCAGTTCTGTGATATGATTCAATTTCCTGGGGATTAGTGACCAGGTGGGGTTAATGGTGCTCAGCTGCAAAGTAAGCCATCAGCTCCTCCCAGATGGTCAGTGTTTATCCCTCTGTGTCAGTCATGACTACTTCCCTCTGGGTCTAAGAGCCCTGAAAAAGTCATCATGTTTTTCCATAGCCATCTAGGCAAACATCCTCCCCCAAGAAAGGGTTAGAAACAAAGCTGTTAATCAAAAGCTGAAGTGCTGTAGTCATGCGTATCTTGCAAATAATTTCTTGTTGATTGGAGAGGTCTTCAAGCACTGCTTATTCCTAGGACACGCTGAGGCAGCACGTATCAAGAGGTCTTTTGTCAGCACAAAGAACTCTATCAGGTTTCTCACAATCTGTTGAAGACAGGGTTTGACTTTGCCTGCATGGCAGCTGCTGTGATTGTCCCGTCAACAGAGCCTGGTTCCAGGATGCTGAAAATGTTTTGAAAAACCTATGCCTGCAGCTCGGTCACTGGATGGGGATGCTGAGATGGGGTACACAAACAAAATGCCCAGGAAGCAGTGAGGATCCCATAACACAGCAGAAGAAAACACACCCCAGCAGTCCTCATCAGTTCAACCTGGAGAAATATCTTCTCTAGATCCAGCATCGACCTGATCTGGAGCAAAACAGAAGGGCCTGTTGCATCAGGACAAGGGGTAATGGTTTTAAACTAATAGGTTCAGACTAAATGTAAGGAAAAAATTCTTTACAATGAGGGTGGTAAAACAGTGACCCAGGTTGCCCAGAGAGGTGGTAGATTCTCCATCCCTGGAAACATTCAAGGTCAGGCTGGACAAGGCTCTGAGCAACCTTATCTAGTTGAAGATGTTCCTGCTCAGTGAACGGGGTTGGACTAGAAACCTTTAAAGTTCCTTTTCAGCCCAAAGTGGTCTAAGATTCTAAGATTTACTGTTCCCAGCCCCATTATTCATCAGGGGCCATGGTGCTGCAGACACCCACGACAGCTGTGTGCCCATGCTGTCCATGCCCAACTCCAGCCCTCCAAAGCGCACCCATAAGTGCTGAAAGATTTTTCCAGCATCCCTCCCATCTCCTGCTCTGGGAGCTGCTCCCAGCAGGAGACAGGAGCTGAGCTGAGCTGAGAAGGGTTTTTCTTGTAGTAATAGCAGGGCAGGGAAACCAAAGCAACCCCCTTGCCAGCCCCCAGCTAGCCACAGGCACAACTGCTGATCTTCATGTAATCATCGACCCTCTGTCCTGGGAATACAGACTCAGAAAAAAAAGCCCAGAGGACCTGTTGTGCAAACAGTGGGGAGGAGGGAATTTCTTTCCCTTAGCGAGCAAATTATGTACTTAATAAGAAAGTTAGTTTTTGTTTTCATTTTTTATTTTTACCTGAAGGGATTTAGCTAGTCAAGGCCTTGAGATCTGGAGCATCTGGGCTGTGGAGCCCCATCTCCCTGCACCCAGGCAGGGGGCACAGGCAGAGACACCCCCCCACCAGCTACCATGGCTCCTGCAAGGCAAGACAGCTGCGAATAAATGTGCAACTCATAAAACTGAAGGGGCTCTGTAAGCTATTAGGTAATTAAGCAAACCGAGGGCTCAGAGCGCCCGGCTGCTGGTTCCAGCCCATGGCTGTGCTCTCTTTAGAGTCTGATTGGATAAAGGATTTTTATTAACTTCATATTTTTCCTTCTAATTTTCCTCTCTTTGCCTTTCATATTGCAGGCCCTGAGCTCCTCTGGTCTTGTGGTGATGTTTATTGGCGCTGGCAGGTTGCAACACCCCTGCAGGCTTCCCACAGACAAACCCCAGAGCGCAGACCACGAACCGAAGCAACTTCATACGCTGCCTTTGCTGTGAAATTGCTCAGGCACTTCCCTCCCGGTTTTCCTTTCGCCCTCCCCACCTTCCCAGCTGGAGCCTCCTCCCTCCCACTGCGCCTCTCCTTTTCCAGCAGAAGAGGCAGCAGGCCCAGAAAAGCAGCTGGTTTGCAGGGCAACGCCAAATTCATCTTCTCGCTGCTCCTGGAGGCTGTGGTTCGAGATAGGAAACAAGCCCCAAGGGGCTGCAGCAGCCACCACTTCTGCCTAGCCCAGGACAGACTCCAGGAGAGGGGAGGGATGGAGAGAGGGTGGCTTTGAAGCAGCAGCAAAAGGCTTGGGCATCTGCTTTTGACACACATGTACACCCATAGACTTGCCCCATCTTCAAAGTCATGTTAAGTCAATCCCATCCAACCTGGACAGCCTGGGAACTTGCACTTTGACCCCTTAAATACACTCCTACGATCTTCAAAGTGGGCGCATGAGAGCTTACAAAAGCAGGGGTATATTTTTGGTGCCACAGTGCCCACATTTGGGCACCCACAATCTGATCCAGGGAGCTCCCTGACCTTTCTTTGTGGCATCCTGAGCACCTCTCCAGAAGCTTTCCACAGCTGGCAGAAGTTGTGCCCTGGGATTTATTTAACCTCCCTGCCGTAAGCTTGTTGTTGTGTCCCATCAAACCATAGGCCCTGGCTGGTGAGCAGGCTGCCTCAGCTAAATCGGCTTCATCTTGGCCTTGCCCATGGGCACATCTGTTAGCAACAGCTGGCTGCGAGGCCAGCCTTCCCTTCCTTTTTTTTTTTTCTCACTTTAATATCACTTTGGGATTTTACTGGTAGCGTCTCTGGACCGTAGGAGGCAAAGAGAGAAGTGGCAAACCCCCCAGTGAATTCCAATAAAAGGCGGACGGGAAAGCGCCTGGTTGACTAGCGACGGTGCCCAGGTTTGGTGGCCCTCCAGCTGCTCGTTATAATAGCAGGGGAGTGGCTGGGTCACTTGATGATTTATTTCAACCCCTTGTCCTGGTTGGAAGGAAGCATAAAAGATGCTTTGTTTCCACGAGAAGGAGACAGGGAGCACTCCAGCCTCCAAACCTCCCGATTGCCAACAGAGCCTGATGCACTCCCCTCCCAGCTCCTCCATGTGGGATCCATTTGAGTCTGAAAACTTGACAAGGAATGTCATAGCAACACCAGGATGTTCCCCCCATCCAGCACAGCAGCGGCAGCTTATTTGTTCAGCCCTCAGCTGCTGTGCACAATCAATGCAACATGTAGCGTGCAACGGGCTCTAAAGACATATGGGTAATCTCCGGCTGTGTCGAAAAGACGGTCTGTCCACAGGGGAGTCCTTTTTTGAGCCGCACTCAGCATTGTTCAAGCTTCTAGGCATCTTGCCGGGCTCTTGCAAGCCCTCGTCCCTCCCAAGCACTTGTAAAACTTTCGAGCTGTGCCATTCCCACCCTTTTGGAGCTGCTGCTGTAGTCGGTGCGGATGCCCCAACCCAGTCTCAGCAGCCTGTTTAGTTTCTTGCCTGCTTAAGAAACTGGGTTTAGGACCCAAAAGGAGATATTGGATCTGGAGTGACACAGCTATGAGTATCTGCTGATTATTCTGATGATTTTTCTTTTTTTTTTTAAAATCCCTGCTCTTTCTGGCAGAAAATAAAAGCTGAGGAGCACAGAGAGACTTACCCTGATGTCTTTGTGAGTTAGTGAGCAGCCTGGGGTGGTAGGTCAGAGGAGCAGTGGCTGCTGCCTTCCCCAAAATTTGCTGCTACCCCGAGGGGAAGCAGGCAGGTTCATCTTCAGAGAAGGGCTCATACCTGGCCCCTTTTCAGATGTGCAGGAGCACTGGCACTTCTCAGAGCAGCCATGTGGCGGGTAAGCCTGTGTAGTTATCACAAACTCGGTTAAAAGGAATTTATCCATATGTAGGGCATCTCCACCCCAGTGTTCAGGGGTCTGTTAGAGGACCTGTGCCGGTTGCAGTCTCTTTTATTTTAGATAAATGAGTCTAAATAATTTTAAATGCAATCAGCTTTAATGGAAATGGCAGAAATCCGTGTCTCAGAATCTGTTTCACTGGGGTTCTGCCTCCAGCATCACTGTCACGGTCTGAAGAGAAATGGGGTATGGTGTGAGATGACTCTGAAATGTGAGATTACCCCAAGAAAGTGACTAATACATGATTGCTTAAAAACATTTCTACACATTGCGATCTCTGAACAATGATACTGTTCTCTCTGATATGCAAATTACTTCTAGGGAGGGCATTTTCTGCCATTATTGAATTTATCTGCTGTTATTACCCATATTTTACACATGGAAAAGCCCAGACAGGTAAAAAAACCTGCCTGAATCATGTAGATAAAGGGTACAGAGTTGAATTCCAGTTTCTGGACTTCGGTGAAAACCATAAAATAAATCAATAAATCCATATTGAAAGGCTCAGTGATGTGATTAGCTGCATTTTTATCCCCCCAGCCGTTCATCCACTTGTCTCTCCTGTATATTGGGAGTCACTGCTGTGAGTTGTTTCTCTCATCTGCTGGAAGAAACTTTACTCCTGAAAAAAAGAGAAAAGGACTTTTCATGTCATATAGCAGCCCCAAAGGCAACAGCCGATGGAATAGTTTGGAGAGCAGAAAGCTCTGCTCAGAAATCACTCAGTCTGTGCTGGTTAAGCCAACATTGAGCTGGAGTGACTTAGCTTTGCCATGTAATGCTCATTTGTCTCAGGATGTCATTCAGCAGCCTGGCCTGAGCCCAGAGACGCCCAAATCCTTCCTCCATCCTCATTCGCAGGACAGTGCCAGACACTGGTGGGAAAGACCACCCAAAAGGATCTCAGCTTTTCAAGATTTTTCTTTCTAATGGGAAAGAAGCAGCTGTACTTCCATAATTCCAGGATCAGCAGCCATTACTGATGGTTTCAGCACCATCAGTGTCTCAGCAGCAACACTCCTCAATGTGACCTCCTGAGAGCTGCTGTTGATTTCTTTTCTGCTGACCTCCTCCTTGGTCACAACCTCTGCTGCTGCCACTGAGGCTCTTCACCCAGGGAATGATTTTTCTTGCCCAGGCTATAGCCAAATCCCTGTTGGTTTTGGCACTCAGTACACTTGCAGAGGGCCAAGCCCAAGCTCCAACTGACCTCACCATGCCCACCTAGGTCAATCTGCAGCTCCCTTCCCCACGAATATTTCCACCTCTGAGAAACTGCTTACCACTGTCTGACTAGTAGTGACTCAAGTCAGGGTTAATGACAAAGAGAAAAAAACCCCAACTTTTAAAACCTCTTTTTTATTTTTGCTGTTTCCTTTAGTGTTTGCGTGTTCTTAAACTACCAGCTCTTGCAGGCCAAGGATGCTGTGTGGCTGCCTGGAAAGTGCTCAGCTCTCTGGAAGCACTGCCATTAACAACCAATAAATGTCAAGATAAACTCCATAATCACTGATTGTTGCATCCAGACCTGAAAGCTCCCTGGATTGCTTTACCTTTAAGCAAAACCACCGCCTCGCTGGATTGACACATTTTTTTAGGGCCAGAAGGCACTATTAGATTTTGTAACTCAACCTCAAGGGACAGATTTCAGGCAGAGAGCATCTAATATCCACAGCAGACTTGTTGAAAAGCTGCTGAGCGCACGGCTCAAGCGCGGGTACAACAGCCCCAATGTGTTACTGTGAGCTGCCCACGTTCAGCCATGGGCTGATCACCATCATAAGGTGACCTTGTAATCCTGGTCACCTGCTGGTCCAATTAAATTATGGACATCTGCAAAACATAAGCCAAGAGACTCCCCGTGTCCTAGCAGTGCGTGTGTTGTATCTTATAACGACTCCAAAAACAGTTCGTCTAAGTGAAAATAAGCCACCCTGCACAAGAGCTAACGCAGGCAGGGTGCAGAGCTGAAAAAAGAACTGGAAAAAATTAACTTCTGGTATATATTTCCTATGGTTCCTTTCAGTTAACTCACTGCAATGCTTAAAATACTTCCTTGCCATATGAATCTGCTGCGGTATATTTAACACATTACCGGTATAAAATGATTCGAGCACGAGTTTCTTTTATCAGCGAAGTCCAAACTACTTTTCCTGCCTCTAAACCAGTGATGGAGCTAAACCAAAACCACAGATCTGATCACTCCCTGAACATTTGGGTAAGTTTGGATCTTCAACCTAGCATCATGTAGACCCCTAATTTTTTAATAGACCCACACCTAAGTCCCAAATCCAAATATTGTTGGATTTGGAGGTTGTTTCTTATAACAAAAATGTTCCAAAAATCTATTTTGAGGAGAATTAGACCTTGAGGAAGCTTGGTTCTGACAAAAAGTAACCACTTATGACCTTCCTCTAAACAAAAGAGAAAGGAGAAACTGGAATTTTACTCCTCTTGTGTTTGGACAGAATACTTCATTTTGTTCCAAAATTCTCCTGGCAAACACCATGGTTCAGGGCAAAATAGTGACATTTTACAGGGTGAGGAAACCATATGTCTTTGTGGATTTGTCATAAAAGGATTTGGGATATTTTTTTGGTAAAGGAAACTGTACCAGGTCTTTTCTGTTCTGACATGTACAACCATTTCTCTACTAGCTTTGATATCAGGATAGGGAGAGCCAATGGATAGAGATGAGCAGGGACAGGAGTTTGCTCTTTCCCTTGGTCTCCTAAAGAACAACTAATTCCTTGGACAGACCTCGCTGATGGCATCGGTTGTCACATTGCCTGTGTGGTCCTCACCATGCTGCCAGGTCTCTCCCAGGCTGCTCCTAGAGATGGTGCAGGAACAGGCACACTCCTGGGACCACTTCCAATGGATGCCTGGATGCAGTCACCCTGTTTTTAGAGGCTAACAGAGTTTAATAGCACAAATGTAACCAGACTTTTAGTCTCCAAGCCATAGAATGACTCCTGGCAACGTTTGTTTTATTAGTACAGATCTAGCCATTGAAGTCAATGAGACGAGATGGAGAGACAGACACATTTAAGTACTCTGAGAGATGAAGGCTGAATGAAGATAAGAGTCTGGTCTATAAATCCTCTGCTTTTTCACTAGATGGGAACCACAAAGGCAACAGCACTTAATACTACATCACTAACCCAAAATCACAATTCTGAACAAAATGTTGAACCCTCCCACTGAGACCATCTTCAGCCTGTCAGGCCCAGTTGTCAATAAGACTCATTTGATGTTCTGTAAAACCTTAAACTCTGAAGTGAAACAAGTCAAATGTGCCATAGAGTCTGCCAAAAAGACAGCTTCTGTGTCTACCTTGCCCTGTGATTGTAATTATTGGCAATAATCTTCAGATCCCATCCTCTGTCTTGTTGTTCCCTGCCATGAGTGCTTTCCCAGCAGAAAGGTGGAAGTGGAAACCCTAAGACAACCCTGTCCTTTAAGTACTCTTCAGAGGATGACACGGTCTGAATGACTTCATACCCCAAATGTCCCAGAATTGACTTGCAAGAATCCCAAGTATTTGAGTTTAAGCTCAGAGAAACTATTTCACATCAGAAGAACTTCTGCATGTAGTTGCAGTGCTCTGAACCACCGTGGCTTTCCAACAGGTTCCATGGAAGATCTAAAGAGCAGGCTACTCCCACAGCAGTTTATTTTTATGTATTTATTTAGCAGAAAGGACACAATCCCACAGGCAACCTAACTTGTGCTTGGAAATCATAGAATCGTAGATTGTCTAGAGTTGAAAGGGACCTTAAAGGTCATCTAGTTCCAATGCCCCTGCTATGGGCACGGACACCTCCCACTAGACCGGGTTGCTCCCATCCAGTCTGGTTTTGAACACCAGGGGTGGTGGATCAGGCTCTCTTCAGATGCCCTGGGCTGAAGCCAGACCTCAGATGGGTACCCTAACTCTGTTTCAGAGCTCCTCATCTGTTCCATCTCAGACTCAGGAGGAAGAGGCACAACAAGGAAGGAGACTTTAAAAACAATCCGGAGTAAGACAGCAGTTCTGTGTTCCAGGCTCTTCAGTGTGTTCCTTGGTGGCAAATCCCTCTGTGTGAATAAAATGCCACCAGCCTCCCCAGGACCCACACAAATAGAGGCATCTCAATACATAAATGTCACCAAGGCATTACTGTCAAGATTTTTCATTGGAATTTTTTGTTGTTTGTTCCTTTTTTTTTCCACTCCAACTTTCCCTCTTGTTTTAGAACACTTTCATCTCCCTCTGCCTCTTGAGCACTGTCTCATTGTGCATCTGTTTTCCCTTTGCATGTTCTCCCTTCCCTCTGTGTTTACTTTTGTAAGCAGACTGTTGTTTTTATTCAATTCCCCTTGGTTTTCTTTGGGTTTTATTCAGTTCTTCTAATCTTCTCTGCAGTTCTCCCATTCTCTCCACTTACCTTCCATCCCAGAGTACCACTGGGGCTCTGTTTTCAATTAGGAATGTTTTGTCTTGTTTACTGCACTTTTCCTCTCTATGTTGCACAGCAGCCACCTTTTTTTTTTTTTCTTTCTTTTTTTCTTTTTCTTTTTTTCATTTTATTTTACTTTTTCACTTGTTGGTCAGAAGCCAGGAAGCTACTACTTCTTCACTGCTGTTGGTTTTATTCATTTACATATTTCCTTTCCTGGGAAATAAAGTAGATGGATATTTAAAAATGTTTACAATCTAATTGTAACAACTGCTGTGGAAATCACTTTCAGGCATATCATATTGTAGTAAACCAGTCCATCCTAATAGCTTCTTTTTTTTTTTTTTTTACCTCAAAGCACCTCATCAAATACAAACCCAACCCTCCTTGCTACCAAATTTCCTTCTGGAGAGACTCACAGAACCTGGTCACTCAGCACCCAGGTCCTCATCAAACCTACCTAAAGGCTGCAGCTGAGAAGAAATCAAAAGTACCCTTCTGAGCCAACAGAAAATCACCCAAATTTCCTGTAGGACCTCTTTTTTAGGTCTCCTACAAGATTTGCCAAAACCAAACCACCTCCAAGAATCATTCAGATTGTGGCAAACCTGCCTTTCCTGGCAAGAAAACAATCTTAGGGGAAAATTTCTCACTGGGTCTGGTTCATATTCAGTGTTACCTTGTCCTGTCATATCTGGGTAGTACAGCACAGAAAAGTTAGCATCACAAGGGACAGCAGGTTTTGTTAACAAGAAAAAAAGTTTAGAAAGCAACATGGGTTTCATCTGCCCATTTTCTTTTTCTTTTTT